>VWYK01061323.1:8966-37624 GCA_013399775.1 Semnornis frantzii | reverse complement strand
TTTTTTTTTTTTTCTGGGCTAGAATGATGTCTTTTAGAATTATTATTATAATAATTCTAAAATTTGTAGAAGATGTCTTTTGAAATTATTATTATTTATTCAATGTAATTTAATGTCATTCAATGCCATTTAATGTCATCCAATTGACCATTGAAAAAGGACCTCTGGGTAATATGGGATTTCTTCATGCTGGTGTACATGAAGTGTATAATGCTTGTGGGATTTGAAATACTGATTTGACAGCTTGGACACCTACAAATATTTTAAAGCATTAGGACATGACTAACACAGAATGAAATTCCTTCCCTCCCCTCTGCCCTGGAGAACTGGTGAGAGGAACTCTACGATGCAGCGTCCACAGAACTGCTTCAGAGGAGGCCACATCCAGAAGCCCCATTGCAAAATCCACTTCCCTCTTGATGAATTGGATAGGCACTAGATGGTGGTACAAGAGAGGGATAAAGAAGTCGTGCTAAGGAAGCAGAGCCTTGCTCTTCGATTAACCTGTATTCAAGACGACTTACCCCATTTGTGGTGGTAAACTGTTCTTCGGTGCGAGACGAGGCTGGCACAGCCCAGGGTGCTTGTGTCGGGCTGCTGAGCGCTCCCTCCGCTCCTTAGCAGACGGCACCTGGGGACCGACCCGCGCCTGGGTCAGGGAGAGAGTGAGCAAACAGAGCCGCGGTTCATGACCAGGCACCGGCACGGCTCCCGCGACCCCGGCGCTCGGCAAACACTGGTGGGGCTCCGGCAGCAGCCGAGCATGGCTTAGCCCTGCCGTGGGGTGAGGCTCCCAGCACCTGGTGGTGGTATGGGCGATGTCAGGGTTGGGGTCAGTTTACCCAGCAGGGCTGGGCAGACGTTGCTGCAGCCTCTGAACGGCGGTTTGGAATTACCTTCTCATGCTTTCGATCACCTGCTAGGCTGTGTTCGAGATTGCCTATGTTTGCCTTTACGTTGGGATTACTCCAGAGGGTTTATCCCTCCATCTCACCCCACAGAGAGCAAAAAATGGTGATTACATTGAGCAGCAGGCAGAGCATGTGTTGGCTGGGGCCCTGATGGGGTGTCCCCTCTCTGCTGCAAGAGCTGCTGGTGGAGCTGCTGCAGGCTGAGGCTGTAGGTACGCGCTCTGTGCCCGCTCAGCCAGCAGATTCCTGCTGTGGCTTCCCATCACCTTGCTCCAGCCCAGCTGCTTCTTGACCATCCCCGAGTGCTTTTTCATGCTACCAGGGAGCAAGATGCAGCCGTAGCTACGGGGCAGAGGGAGGCAGGAGCGGCCAGCCTCCCACGGCCCCCCAGTGCAGCACCAAGGAGGTGCACCGGCAGGTGTTAGAGGGACCTGGCAGAGCGCAGGCACGTAGCAGCGGGCTCAGACTTCATGGTCCTTACGGAGCCAGGATTCCCCCATCTGCCTGCCTCACTCTGCCTCAGCTTCTGTCCTTGGCAAAGAGCAGTGGGGACCTGCACACAGCACAGCAGCTCTGGGAAACATAGAGGACATGCCAGTAGGACTTTATGCTCTGAGAGGGATTTTCAGCCCCACCAGACACAGCATTTCCTTTGAAAAATGCCCAGCAAGGTACAGCTTTGGCAGGGAACTGCAGAGAATTCGTCCTGAGGTGCGTGGCAGCAGAAAAAACCTCTCTGTGCCTGTACAGGCCAAGCCTTCAGAGTGCAAAATGGGCATCACTTTGTGTACCAGCACAGAGACAGCCAGCAGTGTGGGCAGCATCCTGCTCCTGCTGTGGGTCTCCCTGCTGTGCACAGCTGAGCTACAGATATCAAAGGCAGGTCTGAGCAGAAGGGCACGGATTTACAACATGTGGTCATCCAGGGTAAACTAAATGCCTGGTGTGGGGCATACAGCTCCTCCAATCTTGTAGCAGGGGTGCAGAGGTGCTTTGGTATGAGAGGAGCATGGTGTCAAAGCTTTCCTGTGTGACAGCATCACCATTTACACTGAAATATCTTCTGTTTCCATCTCTCTCTGGTGTGCCAACTTGTGCTGCCATTTGAGGTCTAGTCTTTAACTCAAGGCAGTTGGTTTTTTTTCACTTATGTTTTTCCTTTACAGTATAAGCAGATGAATAATGCAAAGATGGGGGCAGGGGTTCTTTCATGGCAAGAGGCCTAAAATCCATACAGCCAGGCAGGTGTTTGGAACACCTCATGTCTGACTATGATGACCTCCAGCTCACAGGTGCTGTTCTGCAGGTAGCGGTTCCACCGCCATTCCCAGCAGGGCACCAGGACACAACAGGTCCTTTCAGATGTAAAGGGTTAACCCTCCTGGGTGGGGGGAGTGGTCAGAACTTGACCCCATGTCTGCTTGACCCTAGGTGTAGTGTTTAGCCCTGTCTGGACCCCCTATATAAACAGAGGAACTTCTTGTTGCTCTCTCTCTCGTGGCTTGCCTGTGTGCTTGATACCACCTTAGTTCCTGTGCTCCTGTCTTACCTCGTGGCCAGTTTTCTACCACATGGTGGACATCCCTTCCATCCATTGCCATCCATCTCATTGTATATATTTTGTATACATCCATTTTCTCTATACCTATTTGTAACCCCCCTACCTTAAATACCTTTTATTTGTTGTTAAAGTATTTCTTTTAACTTCCAAATCATATCGGGACTGTTCTTTGGGTGTTTTCACCCCTTCTCTCTCCTCCTTTCTGTCTTCCTTTCCAAAAGGGGTGGGAGAGGGGAAGGCATCCTACTATTTTTGTATTGGTTTTCTGTTAGATATATTTTGAGTCCCCAGGGAACCTTAACCTTAAACCAATACAAGCAGTGGGTGCTTGCCCCACGCACGCTCCCTCCCTTCCCCACCATCACGGCTCACCTCTCTTTCAGCTGGCGGAAAAATATGGCCCCATCTTCACCCTCCACTTTGGGTTCCAGAAAGTTGTGGTCCTGACCGGGTACGAAGTTGTGCGGGAGGCGCTTGTGAACTACACAGAGGAGTTTGTAGACAGACCATCCATCCCAATATTTGACCAAATTCAGAACGGAAACGGTACTAGAGACATGAGAGGGGGCGGGCGGGAGGGACCACACCGTCGCTTAGTGCCATCCCCGGAGCATGGCTTGTAAACATCCCCCTCAGACCCACCTGAAGCCGAGCTGACAAAATGCTTGACTTTCCCTGCTTTCATGCAATGCCTCCTGGTGTCTCACTGCCTTCATTTCGGCTCAAGCCCTTGAGGCTGATCCACCTCCTGAATATTCGGGGGTGAGGAGAGGGATCTTTAAAGGCACCGTGGAAAGTCTGGGGTCAGTTTCCATAAGATGGCAATGAAATTTTCTCTCGACTACCACAGCATTTGCAAGCCTGCCCTGTGGTTTCAGGGGACTTAGGACTAACTGGTTTGGCTGTTTGGAGCTGTAGGGATTTTCCCATTCTCCCATTGCCAGGTTCCTTAATTTTGGACATGATCAGTTCCCTGAGCCTTGCCTCCTCGCACCAGGCTGTTGGGTGAACCATGTGAAACAGCTTCAGGCAGAAGCAATAGGCTGAGGCTAGAAATTTGCCCTCCCAAACAACTACCTTGTTAGTCCATCCTCAGCTCTAGCTGAGGCTTTAGCTTTGGCCATCCAAAAGGCAGATTTATATGCTGGTCACAGGCTGAAGTTGAGCTTACAATTCGAAATTAAATTACCCAGCCATAATTATCAATAGATTAATTTATTGCTACATAAAGAAAACAAATCAATGGGGAGAAAAGCATTTTTCAGAGCCAATTTACATGTAAAGTGTCCCTGAGGGAGACCCTGAGTATTGCACTATAAGTCCTTTCACACTTACCTAGGTCCTCAGCCCAAGTCCAAGCCACTCAGAGGTGACCCACAGCTGTAAATTCACAGAGGTTATTAAGTACCAATGGTCATAAATTTTCCAATGAAAGTTTTTTTTTCCTCTAGAAAAAGCCAATTTGTTGACTCTGAAGCTGTTTGCAGAAAATGAATTACCCAGAGGAAAGTGCCTGAACTAAAGAAAAAAATTTTTAAAACTCCAAGTTTAGAAATTTGCCTTTTTTTGTTTGTTTTTGTGTTTTGGTTTTTTTTTGGGGGGGGGTGTTGGGGTTTTTTTTTTGTGTGTGTGGTTTTTTGTTTGTTTTGGGGTTTTGTCTGTTTGTTTGGTTTGGTTTTTCTTTTTTTTTTTTTTTTTTTTTTTTTTTTTTTTTTTTTTTTTAAGAGAGAAAGAAGTGTGGCTTTCCAAATCAAAACTACAGGGCTCTAATCTAGTGTTTATTCTAGAAAATGCAAACACATTTTCAAACCTTGCAGCCAAGATGAAGATGTGAAGTGCTGGAAGCCAATTTTTCAACTGGCACAAACTGAGATAGTCTTTGTATTATTGACTTCACTTCTTCTTTCACTACTTTCAGCACTCTGGTGGGATAAAATACTCATCCCTGCTTGGTGGTGTTAGTGATCATCAAGACAGGAACTTGGTGGCCTCTACAAAATGATACTATTTTTGCCCCTGCTGAAAATACAGCGTTGCTGGGAATCTCTGTAAGGCAGTTCAGCATGGCCAGGGCTGAGGAACCTGAATTATCCCATCTCACACAGATAAAATATCTTTATGACTGGAATAGGACAAAGGGCAAAGCTTCAAACATACAAAGTTGCTTGAGGCCCTGGACTTGCAACCAAACAAGGTCAGAAAGGTTATATGATTGACTTAGGCCAACATCTCTCTCCAGCTCTACAGCCAACCAGTACTGGTCTGAAAGCCTGCTTATCTCACACCCAGGAGAGGGCTGGGGGAGATTGGGTTGGGTGGGAGCTTGTTTTTCCCAAACTGCAGGCTCAGTCAGACTGGGAGAAAGCAGCTGAGAGGATACAGGATGGTGTACACAGAAATGGGAGACCCTTAGTCCTCAGAACCATGGGAAACTGGGCGGCAGAAAGAGTTGTGGAGGACCCTCCTCATCCAGTCCCCCGTTCTGTCCGGCGTGGTGGGGGCTCCTCCGCACGCGAGCCCAGCGGCGATGTCTCATGGCCTCCCCAGGTTTGTTCTTCTCTATTGGGGAGCTGTGGAGAACCACTCGGAGGTTCACCGTCTCCAGCATGCGCAACCTCGGCATGGGGAAAAAAATGATCGAAGGCAGAATTTTCGAGGAGCTTCACTTCCTCATCGAGATGATCAAATCCTTCCAAGGTGAGCTGGACACCGGCACGGCGCCGTTCGGCCTCGTAGGCATCCCTGCTGCTGCCACACCTCACTAACGTTTCCATCCTCCTCCCTTTGCAGGGGAACCTTTTAGCCTGCCCTCCTTCAACTGCGCTCCAATCAACATCACCTTCATCCTGCTCTTTGGGGACAGGTTTGACTACCAGGACCCAACGTTTCGCACTCTCTTAAGACTCATAGATGAAGTTATGATTCTTCTGGGATCTCCGTATTTGAACGTAAGTAACCTCTCCCATGGATTAACATTCTCCGTGATGGTGCATTATGTTTGTGAGCCATGCAAACCATAGGCTCAGCTTCAGCAGCTTTCCAATGTTCAAAACTGGCCATTGCACCTAAGATGTGCCAGTTGTCCATGGACCACCTAAGTCACCACAAATGTCCTGCCAGATTCTCTCTTGCTACTCCTTTTGAACCGTCCTGCACATCTGTGTGGAGCAGAAGTGAGACCTTAACTAGCTCCACAGATAATTTTGAACATGATTGCACCATTTATGCTTTCTTTGCCTTTCTAAAGATGCATTCAGTGTCTAAAAAGTGTTCTGTAAGCACACATTCAGTGGTGAGAGAGATTTCACAGACTACACTAAAAATACTTCCCTGGAGAGTGTCAGTAAAACTTTGTCTTCAAACTCTCATACCCAGCCCTTCATAAAGTAATGTTGGGAACATCTAACTAGTCTCATGCTGGTCTCAACTGGCTGGTGGCCCAGCACGTTGGAGCCCAGCTCTGTTCAGAGGCTCACACAGCTGCTGCTGGTAGATCTGTTGCCACAGACCAGCATAAATGCTCAAACTTGGGTAGCACTGAAGGAAGGCTTAAAGTTTGCAAAGCTCTCCAATGAAGCTCTACCCAGGATGTCTCTGGGATGCTGCTACAAGATAAAACTCAATTGCTGTGTTGTGCCATTTGAGTTCTCTGATAATTCAAACTTCTCCTTTTCACCCCCCTTTAGTATTTCAATTTCTACCCATTCCTTGGATTTCTCTTCAAAACCCACAAGATCATGCTTAGGAAAATAGAAGACGTGCGCAGCATTTTAAGGCAATACATGAAGGCAAGCAGGGAGGATGTCAATGAGAACAGCGTGAGGAGCTACATTGATGCACTGATATTCAAGCAGCAAGAGGTATTTGGCTGCTCTGCTGACTGTTTGCAATGTCTCCTTTGGGTTTTCAAGCTAAAACAATCACTAAGTTTTGATTTTGGCCACATCAACTCTCCTCCAACCTGGCTGATTCTATGATTCTGTGATCACGAATGCTTTTATTCTACTGGTGGTGAAATCAGATGCCAAACCCTCACAGCTGCTGTAATTCACCACCCAGATTTTTCTCTGGGTGGTGAGCCACTGTCTCAGCCCACTCCTGAAACAGCAACCTTGATGCTGTGAGATGAGCAACTTGTTCTTAGTAAAAAATGCAGGAATTCACGTGAAAGCTGACACTGCCTTTCCTTCTATGAGAAATCAATCAATCAATCAATCAATCATCAATAATGTTGCTCTGAGATGAATGATACACTTAAAGTTCCTAAGAATCATAGAATGGTTTAGTTTGGAAGAGACCTCAAAGATCATCCAGCTCCAACCCCCTGCCATAGGCAGGGACACCTCCCACTAGTACAGGTCACTCAGGGCCTCGTCCAACCTGGCCCTGAACACCTCCAGGGAGGTTGNTTCAGATACTGGAAGGCTACTCTAAGGTCTCCTGGGAAGCCTTCTCTTCTCCAGGCTGCAGAGCCCCAACTCTTGTAGCCTGTCCTCATAGCAGAGCTGTTGCAGCCCTCTCAGGATCTTTGTGGCCTCCTCTGGACTTGCTCCAGCAGTTTGATGTCCTTTAATGAATGATAAATCCTCAGTACAAGTTCTAGACCTGCCCTGCATCTGACTTCAGCAGTGACTCAGCAGGTTTGTGCATCAGTTGATGTCATTCAACACAAAGTACTTGGGTTCTGAGATTTTTCTGCTTTCCAGATGGATCTGGGCCAGCCTTAGACACTAAGTATTCCACTGAGCTAAGTGAAGGAAGGGTCAGTACAGTTCTAGAGCCCTGCAGAAATGGCCTAAAAGGTAATTTTGAATATTTTTGGGAGATTCAGGCCTACCTTTGGAGATAAGATCAGCTGAAGCTCCTTCTGTACAGAGCAGAGACCAAGCTGAGTCCATGAACATCTTCTGGCTCTGGGGCTTCAGCCTATTTCTGGATGGAGTTGGGTGTTGAACTGGAACTCCGCTCCAAGCCTTTCCATCTTTGGTACTCCCATCTCTGGTTCATTCACAGTGCAAGGAGACAGTGGTGTAGGCTATGCAGTCTTTCTCAAGCTTGCTGAATGCTCAGACTGATGAGTTTAAGACCTTTGTTACCACTTGCATTTTTCAAGGAGAGAAACAAGAAAGACAGCCTCTTCCACGATGACAACTTAATGGCGTCCATACTCGACTTGGTCATGGCAGGAACAGAGACCATAGCCACAACACTCCAGTGGTCCATCCTGCTGATGATGAAATACCCAGAGATTCAAAGTGAGCTCCTTTCACCTATGATTCCTCTGTGGCACGTCTGATACAGGGAGGGGAGAGGCCTGGCCTCACATCCACAGCACCCCTTTGGCATTAAGAGCTGAATCCCATCTCTCTCTTTGTTATGAACACCTGATGTAATTAGATGCTGATTAAAGTCACAACAAAATAGTCCCTTTACCTTGCTGGGAGATGAGTGGAATCAATGTGTGATGCTGAGGAAACAATTCATCCACCTGCCTGAACTAGAAACACAGCAGGGGACCCCAGGCTGCTGATTCAAGAATCCTCTCCCTTCAGTCCCTAGAAAGAAATGTTAGGTTTTGGTTTGGTTTTTTTTTTCCCAAAAGTGAATCCAAGGAGGGAGGGAGGGAGTTGGCTTCCTTGCTGGGGTACATCCCTTGTGTTTATTCTTTCCAGAAAAGGTGCAGGAGGAGATTGGGAGGACTGTGAAAGCAGGAAGTTGGGCCACCTACGAGGATCGGAAGAACATGCCATTCACAAATGCGGTGCTGCACGAAGTGCAGAGGTTTATCACTCTCCTGCCCCATGTCCCCCGCTGCACTGCTGTTGACACCCACTTCAGGGGCTATTTCCTCCCCAAGGTAGGTAACTCTTCCACTCCGGTAGCACAAGACCCTCCAAAATTTTGCTACTGCCATTAAAGATTGGTTTCATCAAAGGGAATCGTAAGGACCAAAGCCCAAAGTGAGCATCCAAAATCACTCCCAGAGGAGTTTCTGGGGAGGGACTACTGACAAGGTACAAAAGGCACAAAGCTAACAGGCAGATAAAAGTGTTGGAGAAATGTTGGAGCAGGTCCAGAGGAGGCCACGAAGATGCTCAGAGGGCAGCAGCAGCTCTGCTATGAGCACAGGCTGAGGGAGTTGGGGCTCTGCAGCCTGGAGAAGAGAAGGCTTCAAGGAAACCTTAGAGTAGCCTTCCAGGATCTACAGGAAGGCTGGGGAGGGAGTATTGATAAGGTCTGCAATGCCAGGACAAGGGGCAATGGGTTTGAAGTGGCAGAGGGGAGATTGCAAGTGGATGTTAGGAGGAAGTTGTTTGCAGTGAGGGTGGTGAGACACTGGCACAGGTTGCCCAGGAAGGTTGTGGAGCACAGAATCACCCAACGTGATCTTTGATCTTCGATCACGTTGGGTGATTCTGTGCTCCACAGCCTCCCTGAAGGTGTTCAAAGCCAGGTTGGAGGAGGCCTTGAGTGACCTGTACTAGTTGGAGTTGTCTCTGCCTATGGCAAGGGCTTGAAACTGGATGATCTTTGAGGCCACTTCCAACCTGACCCATTCTGTGATTCTATGAATCTATGATTCTTACGATTCTTCCTCTCCGGTGATTGACGAGTCCAGGGAGACTGATGTCATAGACTCAGTTCGATCCCTCTCATGCTCAGGACTTCCTCACTCCATGAATGACCCTGATTTACCTCCTTGATGCCATCTGCACAGTGAAGTACCTGCCAAAAAATTCACAGGATCTGACCCTCTGCTTGAGGTTTTCACAGCACCTGGCGGAGTTTGGCTTCAATCCTTGGCACTGCTGGGAAAATCTCACTGAGTTCTCTATTGCCTGATGGAATAAAATCCTCAGGGTCTGCACCTACCCAAGGGTGATCAAATCTCCTGGGCCACCAAAGTCTGTGCCACAAAATGTGCCAAAACAGAGCACTTTGCTGTCTTTTGTGCCTTCACATACTTTTCTTCCAGGGTATAATTGTAATCCCATCACTCACCTCCGTGCTGCTGGACAAGACACAATGGGAGACACCACATGAGTTCAACCCCAACCACTTCCTTGATGCCGAAGGGAATTTTGTAAAGAGAGAAGCCTTCCTGCCCTTCTCCACAGGTAACTAAGGTGCTGCTCTGCACAGAGGTGAGGCAGGACCATTTTATTACAGTATAAACTAACGTGGTCTGCATGGGTAAGTACTTCAGCTTGCTCAAAAAAAACAACCAGACAACTGGCTTCAGCAGGGGCTGAGAACCTAGTGCAAGGAGGGGGATAGGAAAGAAGAGACACAGTCTTTTCAAAGGTGAGATGGTAGGAAAAATTCCATGGGAAAAGTGAGTTCCAAACCATTCTGCTTTTTGTGCCAGGCTACTTTTCAAAGAGAGAGGGTTAAAGATGCTGAGAGGGTTGGGTGAGCTAAGGAGAGGGGACACCATAAATGCATACTAACCCTGTAACGTGGCTGTGACAAAAGAGACCAGGGAGGCACACTGTGCCAGTGTGACTGGGAAAGCAGTCTCTAGCAATATCTGGCTCCTCTGCTCCAAAATGATCTGGTGTGTTCCAAGGTTTTACTCCTGCTGCCATTACAACATCTCAGATGCTAACATGTCCATGGCAAAGACTCCAGTTTCATCTTTCCATCAAGTAAACACATTGCTTTTGTCTGCAGGGCGAAGGAACTGCATTGGAGAAAGCCTTGCCAAGATGGAGCTGTTTGTCTTCTTTGTAGGGTTGCTGCAGACATTCACTTTTCGACCTCAGCCAGGAGTTTCAGAGGCTGACTTGGACCTTACTGTCCCTCAGACAACTTTCACGCTAAGGCCTCAGCCTCAGGCAACCTGTGCTGTCCTGCGTGAATGATCACAGCTTTGCTGAGGAGCAGCCCAGCAAGCAGGGAAGCTGCTTTGACGCAACTTAGCTCTGCTAGGACTCACCATCCCCCCATCCTGCCACATCACCTTTCACATCCCCTTTCCACTATCTCCATCCATTCCCACTCCACTCTCTTCCACCCCTTCATCTGCCCCATAGGTTGCTGACGCCCTCCTTGCTCCTATGCTGTGAGGAGGTGCATATGAGCAGTGAGAAACCATGGTTGTGGTCGACAATCACATGCTTCTCAAGAGAGATTGTGCAGGGAGTCAACGGAGGGACTAAGGAGATGATCTGGTGAAGGGCATGCAGGTGTGGCACCCAGGCTCCCAGGGCAAAGCAGTGAGCTTCATCACAGAAACCTGCCCCAAACCACAAGGAAAGCTGCATTGCCACTTGCCAAAAACCACAGAAATACACTAGGGCTCCACTTGAACCACCCAAAGTGCCTCCTGAACTTTTCCAAGCTCCCTCATTATAGAATCATAGAATGGTAAGGTTGGAAGGGACCTCAAAGATCATCCAGTTCCACCCCCCTGCCATAGGCAGGGACACCTCCCACTAGCACAGGTCACTCAAGGCCTCCCCCAACCTGGCCTTGAACCCCTCCAGGGAGGGAGCAGCCACAACCTCCCTGGGCAACCTGTGCCAGTGTCTCACCACCCTCACTGCAAACAACTTCCTCCTAACATCCACTTTCAATCTCCTTTATCCATAGCTTCTAGAAAAGTCCTACAAGGCTAACCATTCAAGTCAAACACTGAGAGTGAAAAACAGATAGGTTCATGTGGTGGAAGGACAAAGTTATTTCTGCCTTGAAACAGTGTCCTGAAAGATGCCCTAGAACCTGTTTAGGTAAGCAAGTGCTGCTACCACCAAGTTCAACATTGCTTCACAGTCAGAACAAAACAAGACCTACTTTTCTAAGTTTGCTAAGTCATAAGGCCACTTGGTTATTTGTAGCAACAACTGATCATAAAAGGGTAATGACACAGAAAAAAATAAACCAGACTCATTTCTAGCTTTTTTTTGCATCTCTGTCTTTTCTGCCCTTGCTCAATAGGAACCAAACACCAGCTGGGTGATCTGAAAAGCAGCAGTCAGTCAGTCAGTCTGGTGTTTGGTGTGGTCTTGCCATTGAAACCAGACATGCAAAACGCTGTGGAAGTTCACAGTGCTTGCACTGCACCCACACACACAAGGAGAATCAGGATCCAGAGTTACACGAGACCTGGGTTTGGTTGTTTTCCTTTCCCCTGTAGCTCTGCCTGGCTCTTTTCCCTGCCTCCCTGACCTGCCATCATATTCTGCAATCTTATTCCAGTTGATGCAGAGCTCAGGCAATTTTTCATCCCTTTATCTGCCTGTGAATTGCCACTTCTCCACATGCATTTTCTTATCATGTGCTTGATCATATTGCTTGTTTCTCCCTTTATGGGAACCAAATAAAGTTCTGATCCCATGTCTTCGTGCCTGTCACCCAGCTCTGCATTACACAGAGCTGCAAATACTGTGAAAAGCTGGTCCTCAGCTCAGAGTGACAACAGATATTGTCATTTCCCTTGTATCTCAAGATTCTGCATATCTTATCCTAGTGAAAAACATCTTAGCAAGGGCCCCTCCATATCTGCAGAGTGACTTCTCCAAGGCAAAGAGCCTTCCCTTTGTGCTGAGTTATGGGCTGCTAGTCAGTCCCAGGGTTAGCCTTGTTTTTTTTTACTTTTATGCCCTTGACTCTTGCTTGCAGAAGCTGAATGACATTTTGCCACCACAGCTTCACTGATACTGGGGCTGTCCCTTTGTCCAGCGTCTTGGGCCCTCAGCCTCTCACCTCTGGGCCTCCCACAGCATCACCTGCTGGCAGTGTCACTCTGGAGGAGTGGTGGTAGCAGGATGGGGAACGTAGAGACAGGTAAAGCAACTGAGGAGCAAGCCACATATCAGCTCAATGAAGGATGTCTTGGCCTTGCTGAATAAAACCAGACTTTTGCCTTTGGTTTCAAGACTGTTCCTGCTCTATGAATGCAAAAGACATACAGCAACAACCTAGAGCTCTGGGGCACTGAATTAGGCTGGGTTCAAACCTGCACAAATTCACTGGTAGGATGTCAGACCTGACCCCTTGTCACAGGCTCTTGGGTTCTTGGCTTTGAAGGAAAGTGATGGATCCCTTCCTACAGGGCACAACATCCCCTCCGGCACCAGTGCACTTGGCAGGCAGCACAGAGCCCACAGCCACGCACAGAGCTTCACCAGGCTGCACAACAGCCCTGCCTCAACAACAGCCCTGGCCCAACAACAGCCAGGGGCTACCAGGTGCAAGCAGCCAAGGAAAACAGGTTTCTTTGCTTCCTTTGAAAAGTGCATCCTACTTGAGCCTGTGTTAGCAGATGGATAAAGTGATCACGCTCCAGCACGCTGAATTAGCCAAAATAAAGTGCCTGCCTCCGTGTATTTGCTCAGCCAAATGATGGCAGAACATTGATTATGACTCACTCACATATTTATTTAGCAGAAAACACTGACTCTCAGGGGTGGAAATACCATTTCCACATTCCTCACTGGCCCTGAGGGTCTTCCCTCTAGCTGCAAAACATGTTTGTGCCTTGCGACACCCAGACCTGGAGCGAAGGCAAACATCTTGTGACGGGACAGCTGGGTTAAGTTTTCAAGTGAGTCCTGAACAAATCCAGCTCCCACCATGTCTGTGACTCAGCTGGCAAGTCCCACAGCCCAGTCTGCCATCTCTGTGCTCCGTGATGTTGGGATCAGGGGCTCCTGTGCTCAGAAGGGTAAGGATCAGGTGCCAGGACCGCAGCAACTGTACAGATCTGTAAAAGGAGGGTTGCCTTGTGCCTGCAGCCCCTCTGTGCTGCACTCAGAGCAAGGAGCACTGTGCTCAGAGCAAGGAGCAATACTCTGCTCAGAGCAAGGATCACTGTGCTCAGAGCGAGGAGCACTACTGTGCTCAGAGCAAGGAGCAGCACTGCACTCAGAGCAAGGAGCAGCACTGCACTCAGAGCAAGGAGCAGCACTGCACTCAGAGCAAGGAGCAGCACTGCACTCAGAGCAAGGAGCAGCACTGCACTCAGAGCAAGGAGCAGCACTGCACTCAGAGCAAGGAGCAGCACTGCACTCAGAGCAAGGAGCAGCACTGCACTCAGAGCAAGGAGCAGCACTGCACTCAGAGCAAGGAGCAGCACTGCACTCAGAGCAAGGAGCAGCACTGCACTCAGAGCAAGGAGCAGCACTGCACTCAGAGCAAGGAGCAGCACTGCACTCAGAGCAAGGAGCAGCACTGCACTCAGAGCAAGGAGCAGCACTGCACTCAGAGCAAGGAGCAGCACTGCACTCAGAGCAAGGAGCAGCACTGCACTCAGAGCAAGGAGCAGCACTGCACTCAGAGCAAGGAGCAGCACTGCACTCAGAGCAAGGAGCAGCACTGCACTCAGAGCAAGGAGCAGCACTGCACTCAGAGCAAGGAGCAGCACTGCACTCAGAGCAAGGAGCAGCACTGCACTCAGAGCAAGGAGCAGCACTGCACTCAGAGCAAGGAGCAGCACTGCACTCAGAGCAAGGAGCAGCACTGCACTCAGAGCAAGGAGCAGCACTGCACTCAGAGCAAGGAGCAGCACTGCACTCAGAGCAAGGAGCACTGCACACAGAGCCAGGAGCACTGCGCTCAGAACAAGGAGCACTGTGCACATCATTTCTGTCTTCTTTTTGCCACGAGATGGCACCTCGAGCCCTATCAGTCACAGCCAGCCCAGCCCTGCAGCCCTTACTGGAGCGAAGTGCCCTGCCAGTCACGGATTTGGGCTCTGTGAGGAGGGCAGAGCTAAGCCTTGAGGCTTTGTGCACCTTTGGTCCATGCATTCAGCTGTGAGGAAGGCTGGGCGCAAAGATATAAGCAAAATTTATTCACCATTTACCTGGAGGAATCAGGTTGTATGCAGGGAAGGGGAGAAGTCTTCTCCTCCACACCTTACAGCAGCTTGGGATCCCTCCCAGGGCTTACTCAGCCCAAAGAGGCTGTAGGACAATGGCTCAAGCCAGGTCCCTTTGCAGTCCTGTTGGCTCCTTCACTGAGTATTTCAGAGCAAAGATGAAGCCAGCTGCTGTAAAAGAGTTGGCTGCTGAGGGGACCTGTTGAGGCTCCATCTCCAGTCAGCTGAAGAGAAGGAGGGATGGGAAATGAGCCACCTTGTCATCTTCCAGAGCTCTTGAGAAGACAAGAGCACACCTACAAGGGGGTTGCATGCTCTGTTTGCCCAGGTGGTATGGGATCTTCTCAGAGACAACGAGAGCACAGCAAGTATTGTGCAGGGAAAACACCATCCCATGCGGGCTCAGGAAGGCAGGAGATGGTATTTTAAACAGTCAGGTTCACACCAAAGCTCTGGGTCTGGTTTGTTTATAGCTTCATCTCTTTGCAGCCATACCCAGTGAAAAGCTCTGTGCATGGAATTCATCTCAGCTGACTTACTTTCCCTTAGCAAAAGGGCCCAGCTGTTTCAGAGAGCAGAGTTAGGGACAGATGACACCACACCATCCCTGCCATGAACAGGACAAATGAGTCCATCAAACAACCTGCATTTTATAGGGCAAGCTGTATCCGTGCAGGGGGACAAGGAGAGGTGGCAGGGGTGTAACCTTTGTTTACAGCAGGGGAATACTCCTCCTCTGCTAACCCACTGATCAAAACAAGGGCTTAGCCAAGAGGGCACCCAGGTGTCTGAATACAATTCAGCACTCCTCCCTTCCTGGGAGAGCTTCCAGGTTTGAACACAGTCAACATCTTCATCCAGTATGTGGCAAAGTAGCTCAGTGCAGCCTTCCTCACATCAGGCCTCTCTATCAGAAACAAGATGCAAAACCTACCACCCCCACTGCATGCATGATATACATGTTAGGTCATCAGATCTCCTCCTTGCAGCCCTGGATTATTGCCTTCAGTGTTTTTCATTGTTTGCTCTTGGGCAATGCTCTTGGTGTGCAATTCAGAAACGTGCCAGATCCCTGTGTGCAGCAGTAACTGAGGTACAAACAGCCTGTGCTGCTGCACTCCTGCCAGCTCTTGCAGCCTTTATCATGCATCATCTGTGACCCATGCTCTGTCTGAACTCCCAGTAACTGCACAGAAGGGATTGCATAAGGACCTCAGCCGTCATGTCATGAAAAATCATTTCCTTCCCTCTGTGCTGCAAAAAGACTCCTTTGGAATGCGACCCAAGCGCCACTAGGAGCAAAAATCTGAGAAGGCAAATAGGAAGATCCCCACAAGTATTTTTCTTCAGAAAACAAAATAACTTTCCCCCCCCTCCAAGCCTCACAAAATGCAGCCCTCACCAATAAAGGCACAGATAAAGACCCCTAAAATACTACTGCAATCATACTCAAACCACCTAGCAAGTCTGCCCTTATCTTTTCAACCTGCCCAGAGCCTTTCCATGCTGGATGTGACAGAACATGGGCCTAGCTGCTCTGCCCACAAACAGACCCAGTGGCTGGGTCAGAAGGCTTCCTTTACCACCTGACAGCCAGTGAGCACCATCACCTTCTGAAAACCCAAATGGACAGTGAACACAGGACCACAGTTCTCTGAAATCCAGAAGGAGAGAAAAATCAGAGTGTGGAAGTCATCAACAGGAGGAATATATTCTGCTGAGTTAGCTGAAGAGTTTACTTCCCTCCTCCTTTCGTGGCCAGAAGGGATGGAGGGATGCCAGACACAAAGCCTTGAGACACTTAAATGAAAGAGGAATCCAAGCAAATAAATGCTGGCCTATTTAACCCAGCAGCTTCCATAAAACTACTGTTTTTCTGAGCTCCCTGGGCTCAGTTTGACCCAGTAGGTTAAAGAGGCAGAAGGTAACAAAGCATTTTGAACACCAACAGCAGCATAAAAGCATCACTGAGATCTGCCAGGAAGCTATCAAGCCATGCTGACCGGGAAGGCTGTAACGCTGCAGTCCACCACAAGAGGATGGAAGAGTAGAGGTGTCCTTATTTGTTATAAACGCTACAGAAAAACTTTGTTGTAATTAATGCAGTGAGGTATGTGAGATGATTCACCAAGGATGGCCATAGGATGGCATCGGGGAATGCCAGCTCCTCTCCCCTACGTGGGGCTAAGCATGTCAGAGGGCTCCTAGCAGCCTGATACTCAAGAGCTTGGTGTAAGGTGCAGGATACTCACATTCCACATGCTGGCATGGGGAATGTCTGCCGAGCCACAATTTGGCTCTGAGAGATTAAATACATAGAAATTTTCCCCCTCCCCTTTTTATTCCTGGAAGACAGGTGCAAGGCAACTGTAACTTCTCCAGAGAGCCTTTGCTTTCATAAATCCAAGTCATTCACTGTTTGAAATTACTTCTCCTACTTCTCCTCTTTGGGCTGTGCTATATTAATTCCTATTCTCAAGAAAAATGGGCAAGATGAATAAGAAATACAAGCCACCTTGGCAACCACAAGCAAGCACCCAGCCGGCTTTCAGCCTGGCTATGCAGACACTCAAACGCTTCAGAGTATTTCGCACCACAAGTCAGCTCCATTGGTCTTATCTGGTGTGGCTACTCACAGTTTTCAATGTATGAGTAGTTCTCACGTAAGCACTGCTCATACTTAACATCACCTTCTGCAGAGTCAGGGTTTAACAGTTGCCTTGCTGACATTCAGCATCCCAGAAACAACAGGAGCTTGCTCTCACCTTCATTAGTGACCTGTCTTGCCTTCCGATGTCCAGTAAATGCAGGCTGTCAATGATCAGAAAAGGACCAGGAAGGCAAATTTAAAGCTGATTGCTTAAAACCTTTTAAAACATAAAGTGGAGCTGATGAAAGCAAGGCACACACCCCACTGGTGGAGAGGGCTGTGAAGACAGCCATGTTTGGGTGGAGCTTGCTTTCTGCAGAGCCACCGAGACACCTTTATTGCATTGCATTACTCAGAGCAAATGATGCCAGGGGTTCTGCTGAGCTTTGCATAATCTTCCCTTCCGCCTCCAGCTCCTCACAAAACTTGGCATTTAGGTCTGCAAAAGCCAAAGCCCAAGCACAGGTTTCTGGCAGTGTCTAACAGGGCAAGGCCTGTGATGAACACTCCTGCAAATTTACCTTGATCTCACAAAGGATGCGATGGTCCCACGGGGAGGAGATCATTTGACATCTTTTTGTTGAGCCCTTTCAGATCACAAGGATTTTGTACTGCTCTATACTGTGCTATGAGAGGATATCAGCTCTGAGGATGCTTTGAGAGTGTTCCAAGGTGCAGCAAGGTTCACACACTGGACACAGCACAGGCTCACAGGATGTTAGGGGTTGGAAGGGACCTAAAGAGCTCATCCAGTCCAACCCCCCTGCCACAGCAGGACCAGACAATCCAGCTCAGGGCACACAGGAAGACATCTAGACAGGCTTGAAAGGCTCCAGAGAGAGATTCCACAACCTCTCTGGGCAGCCTTTGCCAGTGCTCTGGGACCCTTGTAGTAAAGAAATTCCCCCTTGTGTTGAGCTGGAACCTCCTGTGCTGCAGCTTCCATCCACTGCTCCTTGTCCTATCCCAGGGAGCATGCATTCAAACCTGGATTCTCCCACCCATCTTAGGCAGCCCACAGACAGACTGGAGAGGACACGACCTCAGCTCACACCCAGTCCTCTCTCAAACCATGCACCACCTGGGAACCATCCATCCATGGCAAACCCACTCATGCTATGTACAACAGTGTCTGTGGTGAGAGCCGGAGACGGGCAGTCTGGAGAGGCACAGCCGTGCCCTTGCTCCGACAATGACTGCCTATGTGGGTTTGGGGAGAGCAGCACACTGCTGTGCTCAGGGACTACCCAGAGCCTGTGTCAGGGCTGGGCTGTGAATGCAGCCATTGTGGCAGCCCCCCCACCCACTCCCCTGGGGCTGACTCAGCTCCTACCCTTTCACTATAGCTGGTCCTGGGAGGTCTTCTGGGCTGTGCACAGGAAAGAGGGAAGCAGGACACGGTGTAGGGGGAACATCTACACCATAAGAGTTACCAAAAGCAAGAGGCAGAGAGATGTCACTCTGACACTAAAAATGTCTTTATGATTCCCAAGGAGAAGGGAGCAGGGAAAGCAATGATCCCACCTCTCCAGTACTTCCACCCTCTGCTCTCAGCCCACCCCAGGGAGGGAAAGTTACTCATAACCTGCTGCGGGAAGCAAGCTGTGAAAGAGGCAAAGGTGGATAGAGGTAGCAGCATCTTAGATGGCCTGCAAAAAAACTTTTTTAACCTGAGAGACTTCAGTTAAAAATTAAAACCAAAATTAATCTTTATCTAGGAGTAAATGCTCTCTTGGAAAACAATCACGGCTTCCCTAGTCAGGGCAGGGCCATGTTGCAAGGAAAGGAAAACACAGAAAGAAAAGCTTTTACACAGAGCACCAAACCACCCATGGATTTGTACTTGGGAGAGAAAGTAATTCCCTGGGCTATGTGTCAAGCCCTTCCAAATTAGCCACCCTTGGACAAACACCAGTAGAGAGCAGAAATCCAGGTCTCCTTCCCTGCCTCTGCCCTTGCAGCCAGCCACAGGCAGGTGAGGTTAAAATTCACACCATCATAGTCAACATTTCTGGACACATCCTACTGCACCTTTGCACAGCAAGGGGCCTTGGGAGCAGCAGGCAGCTCTAGCCTTGCTCCTGCTGGAAGTGGGAGAGAGCCTTCACAATCCTGCGCTGTGGTCTTTGAGACTACATTTATCAGGTGCATAATAGCATCACCTGGCAGTTTTATGAAGCATCATCTTATTCATCAGCCTCGTGTGTGATTGCACCTTGGGATGTACTTTCCAACCCTGAAATAAAGCCTCTGACACAAACAGCCACGTCCTCAGCCTCTCCTGTAGGTGGACAGCACTGAAGAATTAATGTCCCTCTTGGGCAGCCAGTAGTAGGGAAGAATTTAATTTCTGCTTCAGAGAAAGCTTCAGTCCCGAGCCAGGTTGCCCATTTCAGTGGTTCTAGACCATTTTCCAAGATGAGTACAATGAAATCATCACACAGCAGAGCTGAATGCTCCAACTCCTTCCCTAGCACCCTTGGCAGCTTCAGTCTGAAGCTGCTTTAACTGATGAGCACTGCGATAAGACACTTAGTCTCCCTGAGGGTCAGCCTGCAAGAAACTCCTCCCTCAGAGCTCTTACTCTTGTCTGAGGCTTTGGAATTTGCTCTTCATTATCACACTGGGTTCCTGCTTGCCCAGCACCACTGGCAAACCCAGCTGCAGCACATATCCATGCAGGATTTGCTATGCTTTCTAAATTCTCCTTCTCTGGCATTCTCATCCCACCTGTCCATCCTCTGAGCCTTGAAGATTCGACCCCAGGTTTTAGCTGGTGCTTAATTACACACAAATGTGACATACTTAAGATAAACACTTTTCCACTCCTCTCTCTCTGATTGAAGATTTCAGCTTTCCCCCCTCCTTTTCCTCTCTGTAACCCCCAATCTGCTCTCCAGTGGTACCAACGGGGAGCTCTGCCCTGCCTGTTTTGCCTATGCAGAAAACTCTGCACATCCAAGGCCGTGCCTGGGTGGCACAGCCATGTGCTGTCCCCAGCACTGCAGGAAGTGCCACCTCTGCTGCCCACATCACCCCATACCACCCTGGGACACATCCTCACACAACCTCTGCCTTCCTGCCATCAACAGAGCCTGATATTGGCAGCTATTCCAAGGCAAACACGAAATCACAGGCAGGCCAAGCCTCCCACCTCCAGAGTCCCATGTTGCTACACACCCAAAAAAAAAACCTAACCTTGCCTGCTTGGCAGAGGTCAAGTCTCCAGGTTGGGGTTTTCAGGTTGCAACCTTGAAACCTCATTCTCTCTCTCTCTCCATGAGTGGGTATTTCACTCCCATCCAGTTCCATGCAGGCCTCCCCATGTAAGAATAAGTCTGGAGAGCTGTGCCCTGGGAACCTGGTGGGCTTAGCTGGAGGTGGCAGGACCCACGCGAAGGGCAGATCAGCCAGGCAGGAGCCAGCACCCTCCGGCGTGGGTGGCCTCAGCAGGACTTTCTCTTCTCCACAGGAAAAAACCTAAGCCCTTCTCTATTTATTTTTCTTGCAAGTTGTGTTTTAAATGTTACCCTGAACAGCCCAGACCCTTCTCTTCAGTAATTAACACTCGCCGACAGCCGTGACAGCCTGGCACAGTGAAGTCAGGGCAACCCCAGGCAAGCTCTGGCCCAAACCCCACTGCCCAAACCCTTCTGTGCCTTGCACAGCCAAAATGCTGCTCACCCTGAAACCAGCCAAGTGCCTTTAAGCCACTGATTCATGTGCAAGCTTTGTCTTCCAGGATGGAGCTGCCTATTGTGAGCTTGTGCCTCATAACAAGGAGGCATAAGGAGGGCTACAAAGATGCTCAGAGGGCTGCAGCAGCTCTGCTATGAAAGTTGGGGCTCTGCAGCCTGGAGAAGAGAAGGCTTCCAGGAGACCTTAGAGTAGCCTTCCAGGATCTGAAAGGGGCCTACAGGAAGGCTGGGGAGGGACCATTGACAAGGTCTGGCAAAGCCAGGACAAGGGGCAATGGGTTTGAAGTGTCAGAGGGGAGATTGCAAGTGGATGTTAGGAGGAAGTTGTTTGCAGTGAGGGTGGTGAGACGCTGGCACAGGTTGCCCAGGGAGGTTGTGGAGCACAGAATCACAGAATGGGAGACACTGGCACAGGTTGCCCAGGGAGGTTGGGAAGCACAGAATCACAGAATGGGAGACACTGGCACAGGTTGCCCAGGGAGGTTGGGAAGCACAGAATCACAGAATGGGAGACACTGGCACAGGTTATTCTGTGATTCTATAATAGAGCTTGGGGGCACCAGCTCAGACTGGGTTTAGAGAGGTTTGGGGGGTTCTGTTCAGAGCTGCAGGCCAGATTTTTGTCAGAGGAAGGTTAAAGTGCTTAAGTGGTGTTAAGTGGGATAGAGCTTCTACAGTCCTGTGCAGACTGGTTTTTAACAAGCTCCATCAAAGTTCTCAGCTCCTGGAGTCCACTGCTCATTTTAGGGATGCTGGCTGATATCCAGCAGCACCACTTTACCTTTCACTCAGGTATGAATTGCACTCCAGCTAAAGAAATGTCATTATCCATGGTTTATAGAAGGAAAATCCAGATGGAAAAGGGAAAAAACAAAAAAAAAAGATGAGTTAAAAGCCAGCATGAGACAGTGACAGAAACATGAGCAGAACTGAAGCCATTGCTAATGGGTGTACCAAAAAGTGTGACACCACAAACATGTCCCCAGCAGATAATAAAGTCA
The DNA here is from genome assembly GCA_013399775.1 of Semnornis frantzii. Lineage (NCBI taxonomy): Eukaryota > Metazoa > Chordata > Aves > Piciformes > Ramphastidae > Semnornis > Semnornis frantzii. Next base: position 15,979 of record VWYK01061323.1, on the reverse strand, counting down.
CTCACTCTACCACAGCTTGGATATTTTATCAGCCACACAGCACTTGAAACATGACTTGCACTTGCAAGATTCAGTGTGTGGTTCCAAACCTTTAGCCTCAGCAGTGGCAGTACAGAGGCAAACCCATCCTCATTCCAGAGCCCTTTTACAAGGAGCCAGACCTTCCCTGGAATCATTCTAAGGATCTGCAAATTGCAGGTTTCAGAAATGCTAAGGTGTCTCTGCACTGCATCACCAGCCAGAGGGGCACAGTGCTCCTCCCTGAGCCTACAGATTAATATTTAATCCAACCAGCAATTTGAAGTTAAAGTGTAGCAGGATTATCTGACCAGGTTAACAGCATGGATGGTTACCAGCCCTCAGTAAGCCAACAGGGCCAATTATGGAGAAGGATGACACAGCACTGGCCAGCTTCACTTCCCTCTTGCCAGTCATTCCTCAGGAACCAGGCAAATAAAAACCCTTAGAGGTTTGCTCAATAAGTCATTAGCCAGCAAAAGTCTTAATCAGGTCAGGGACCAGTCTTGAACCAGTAAAAAAGTCCACATTGGTGGCTACAAAGTGATTAAGCTCACCAAACACAGGTGGGTTTCAGAAGCTTCTGGCTGAGTACTGAAAACTGTATCATGTTCAGCCTTCATCAGTGAAACTCTGGCTCTCCCCAGTCAGAGAGCAAAGAGGCAAGCAATTTTTGCTAATGAAAACTGCTTTTATACTTGCTGTCAAACAGGAGCATGAAGATGACACAAAAGATCTTTTCTGGATGGGCTTTTCCCAGCCACTAAAATGATTTTAGAGTTCCAAGGCCTTAGAGAAACAAGAGATGATGGGAAACAAAGGCAGAAGTAATCAGTACACATCATGCACTGCAATTATGATAATGTAAATGTAGTTGCTGGAATCAAATTCTCTTAAGTCACTGTGAAGTGCTGCAAGTATTCTCTTGTTTAAGACCACATTGGAGTCTCTGAAGAAATACTGCAAGAGGAGGTTCCTGGGTCTTTCTCTCAGCTCTTGACTAACTCCACACCCAAAGCTGAGCACACCTGTGCAAGGTAGCTGGGCTATTACCCAGGCCTATGAACTGTGAGATGTCAACTCCACCACCATGGCCCCACTCTCTGAGCAGACAGAGCAACCTGCAGGAAGCAGGTCCCAGAACTAACTAGACCCAAGAGCTTCCTAACAGCAGAGAACAGGGAATGTCCTCAGCTCCCCACCATAGTTCAAATTTAATCTCATCTTGCTTATGAAGATGCTCAAAGGGCTGCAGCAGCTCTGCTATGAGCACAGGCTGAGAGAGTTGGGGCTCTGCAGCCTGGAGAAGAGAAGGCTTCCAGGAGACCTTAGAGTAGCCTTCCAGGATCTGAAGGGGGCTGCAGGAAGGTTGGGGAGGGACTACTGAGAAGGTCTGGGAATGCCAGGACAAGGGGCAATGGGTTTGAAGTGTCAGAGGGGAGATTGAAAGTGGATGTTAGGAGGAAGTTGTTTGCAGTGAGGGTGGTGAGACACTGGCACAGGTTGCCCAGGGAGGTTGTGGAGCACAGAAGCACAGAATGTGAGACAGTGGCACAGGTTGCCCAGGGAGGTGTTCAAGGCCAGGTTGGATGAGGCCTTGAGTGACCTGTACTAGTGGGAGGTGTCCCTGCCTATGGCAGGGGGTTGGAACTGGATGATCCTTGAGGTCCCTTCCAACCTTACCATTCTGTGATTCTATGATTCTTAACTTTGGGCTTCTGCTGAGTGAAAAGGGCTTCAGCAGGAGCTGATGAGAAGCCCCAGGGTAGATGCTTCAGCTTCGTCAAGGCCAAGCCATGTCCCTCTGACATTTACCCTTAGTTTAAATTACATCTTGCCATTAACAACAGCAGGAATTCAGGACATGCAGGAGCAGAGGGGTCAATCCCCTGCAGAGGCTCCAATAACTCTCACTTTCTCTTTCAGCTGCCCTAATGCCCACATGCCCACGGTCCTGCTGTGTGTGCTCACAGTTTCTGATGGCTGTGGGCATGAGCCACATGCTGCTGTCACCAGCCCCACAGGCGATGCCCGAGCAAGCACAGCTACATCTTACACCCTGCTCACACAAAGCCATGTGCAAGAGTGAGCCTGGCAGAATCTAGCCCTAATTTGCAGCCTTAATGAGCACAGCCAAGTGCCTTTAAAAGGAGACAGCTTTCTAATTGCTTCTTAAAAAAGCCTTCAGCATGGGCTCTCTTTGGCATGACTCAGGACTCTGCTTCTAAATCCAGTTTCTCCCATGAAGTTTGCTCTGCCTCTCTGGCTGGGTTGCATCCACGTGCTATTTTTACTCTTTTTTTTTTTTTTGATCATCCAGCCTGTTTACAGCACTGAGGAACAATATAGGAACAGAAATAAAGTTGGGACAAACCCAAAGGAATGAGACCAGTAATGGTATTGCCAGCATCTCTGGCTCGAGGAGCAAGAAGCCCTGCAGCTGTGCAGTACCTCGGTGAGGCTCAGTTCACTGCTGCCTTCTGGTCATGCATTTTGAACCTCAGTTGTGTTTGATATGCCCTTCATCTGCAGGCTTAATGCCAGTTAAAATGCCTGCATGCCCTTAAGCTGTCAGCTTCATAGATCTGGAACACTGGAAGAGAGAGTATTTTCTAGAGTACCAAGGCTGAGGGACTGACTGTCCCACCAGTATCACTTTTGGCTTCCTTAAATACAGTAATCAAAGTATTTTGAACAGTAGCCCACAGCTACTGAATACTTTTCTGTCTCAAAATAGACACAAGCCTCCTCCCACCTTCTGCCATGAGCTTTTTGGTCACTCTGAGGTTTTGGTGGTTCAGCCAGCACAGCCCAGCTCATCTCTCAGCCTTTGATCCAAGTGCTACCAATTTATTCTGTGAAGCAGAGAGTCAAAGAGACACAAAATATTAGCAGGGAAAGTTTGAAAAAGTAAAAATATTTCCTATATTTGCATTTACATTTTTAATATAGTCCCGTTGTCTAGAGGCCAGACTCAGGGAATGGAAACCAGGAGCCTGGTTGCTATTTTCAGCACAGTCACTGATTGCTCTCTGTAGCTGGCAAATCTTTTAATCTCTTCCCCTCTGTTTTTCCCTTCTGTAATAAAGGGATGATCAGACCTCCCCAGCTATGCCTTGTGTGGCACCATCCTCTGATGAAACATGGCAAGGACAAAGTATTAATAATCATTCCACATTGAAAAGCCAAGAGGTCACAGGTATTTAAGCAGAGTTTAGCTATGAGGTGCTCCTGCATGCAGGCACCATGCCTTAGTGTTAATAGAAGTTATACATTGAGATGGGATGGAAAAGTAAAGCCTTCAGGGCACAAAACACATCCACAGCCAGAGCACCACTGAATAAATCCAATATAGAGCTGAAATCACTCCAAATACTGAACAAATTGAAAGGCAAGGAGATATTATAGAGGAAAAACAAAGTCATCCAGCCCTCCTCCCAGGTGGCATCTAACTGCCCTCAGCACAAGTGCTTGGATGAAAAAGAGTCAGATAGCAAGAGGGAATGCTGCCAGTGGTCCAGCTTCCAGTTCTCCATTTCTTCACCTGCCTTGCATCTCCCTGAGGAGATGGCAAGGAGGTGGGTAAAGGGCTGAGCTCCCTAACTGCTGGACTTGAGCACAGCAAGGTGCTCATTCTCCCATGGAATTCACCTTGTAATGCCAGTCCATGCCTGCATCCTGCAGGTCTGATACATTGCTGCTGATCCTTTTGTCCCCCAGAACTACCCCGAGGCTCCTTGCACGCAGCCAACCTGCACAGCTAGGTACCAACCCTGCTTTCTGGCTTGCCCTGCAAAGCCTCTGCCTTTTGGATCCCTGCAAGCTGGTCACAACTGGGCTACAGGTCATTGGCATCTGCCAGGTCTTCCCAGTCCCTGCCTGCTTAATGCCAGCTGCTGCAGGTCTGCCCAGATGTTACCCACTCCTCACACTCATTGTCCCCATCACTTGTGTGAACCTTCTCTTGTGTGGATCATCTCTGAGGCTGCTGTCAAGACCAGGGGATGAGCAAGGCCCTGCTGTTCCTATCATCTAAGTCATCCTTGCTCATTTTATTTACATGAGCAGCTGCACTGACAGATTTGGGGGAGGATTTGGGGGGGATCTTGGTGATGAGCAGTCTGCAGCAGAGGCCTCTCCACCAGACCACTGCAGTCTCGGGGGGGTGTGTCTTTAAATCCTTGAGCATCCTCCTGTCTACTCCTTCAATCTGGTTGGGAAAATAACTTCCAAAAATCAGCATTGCTTGACTTTGTGCACCAGTCAAGCTGCTTATTCTTTGCACAGCTCCCTGGATCATGCTGAAATAATGTGCATATGCTTTTGAGGTAGAGAGCAGCATTTATTTTAGGAGGTGCTTTAGGATCAAGACAGTCACCACCAGCTTGCCACATTTACCATTCAGGATTATTGGACCACAAGTGACCTTTCAGATTCTTAAGACTTGGATTATGAAGAGCTTTATATACTAAGCCTAATGACTTGAATTACAGCCTTAGCATCCTGACAATCAGAACAGGACTACAAGCATTTTACTTTCTTCTATCCACAAAACAGCTTGGGTTGGATTTTGAATGCATTTCAAGGGTATGTCAAGCTGCTGCCCATCATAATGATCTGGCTGAGTTGCAAGAAAGATAGGATGACCTAGGTAAAGGTCAACTGAGAGAGGAATGGCAGGATTTTCCAGCTAAGCCAGCTGAGACATCTGTCTTCCTTCCTCCAAGACAATTATCATTTTTCAAATATTGAAAAATCACTCTGAAGTGCTGCAGAGCATTTTAATCTGTGGGGCTGCAGGGGCAGGACACAGCATTTTGTCATTTCAAATCTCCAAAGCAGAAAGTTTCAGGGGACTGATGATTATCTTCCTGCAACTGCTTGAACTGGAAATATCTTTCAGCTTTCTCTCAGAGCAATTACAAGTATCAGCAACTTACATGGCACCTGCTACCAAGGCATGTGTGCTGTAGTTGCCATTTCCAACCATCACTCACACAGTTCCAACTTCACACTGAAATCTGGTTCCTGTCAAAGATGCCTGAAGGTTGTGTTCTCCGTTACCTGTGTCCAGGTGTCCTTTCACACAGATTGATAGGGCTTGGAAGGGTCCTCTGGAGATCATCTAATCCAGGGCAGGCACACCTCCAGAAGGCTGCACAGGATGGCATTCGGGGGAGGGTTGGAATGACTCCAGAGATGGAGACTCCACCACCTCTCTGAGGCAGCCTGTTCCAGTGCTCCATCACACTCAAAGCAGAGCCAGTTTCTCCTCATTTTTAGGAGGAACTTCCTATGTTCAAATTTGTGCCTCTTACCTCTTGTCCTGTCACTGAGCACCACTGGCAACAGCCTGGTCCCATCCTCCTGACACCCACTCTTTGAGCACTATAAGCACTGATAAGATTCCCCCCCTCAGTCTTCTCTTCTCTAGGCTAAAAAGCCTCAATTCCCTCAGCCTTTCTTCTTAAAGGAGTCGTTCTAGTCCTCTAATCATCTTCATCCTTTGCCAGGGCTGATGCTGGAGTCCACAGAGCATCCCCTAAAGGGTTCCTGCAGAGAATTCAAAACACCAGTGGCTCAGGGCTGCATGGCAGTTCAAAAGTTTAATTTGACCATTAAAACAATTTTATGAGGTATAGAAGAGCCAGGGCCTCGGCAGCGATGCAAATAAAGGTTGATGGATACGTTTTGCTGGCTGAAATGCCATTCCATTAGGAAGGAAGGGGAACATCAGCAGAAGCAGAGCAGCCTGCTGAACGTGCTGTGTGCAGCAGGAGAACCTTTGTCACATCCCCATCGCTCCTCTCTCGGAGCAGCGACCATCTGTAACGCTCCTGTAGGGAACAGTGCAAACCAAGACTGACCTGCCAGGCTTTCATCTTCTCCTGGGGCCCACCCAATAAAAGCCTCAAGGAAAAATGCCCTGAAACACTCTGCCTGCTCTGCATTAGCCAGGCAATTCAACCAGAGTCAGTGTTTTCTCACCAAACAATGTCAAAGATGTACTCTTGATCTCTCTGTGCTCACTTGTATTTTCCCCTCCCTTTGTCCAAAGACAGCTGAAATAATAGGGAAAAAAAAAAAAAAAGGGGGTTTAGAAAACAAAACAAAAAAAAAAAAAGGGAACCCCTGGCTTTTTTAGAGAGCCAGTGAATCATTTTCCAGGGCTGAATCAATCTCTGGAAATAATTGTCAAGCTCACTGTAGTTTTGCTTCCACATGCTGTGTTCTGCAGTTGGCAGCCTGGGCTCCTCTGAAGAGAAGTGATGTTACACAACACAGTCCAGAGAGCTATTTAGTGCCTCACTGCTGCACAGGTGAGAGGTTTGGAATGAGCTTTATTTAAATATCACAGACTCAAGAGTCCAGAGAGCTGTATCTGACCTATTTTGAACTAAAACTTAACTTCTGAATTTCTTAACTTTGTGGAGTTGTTTTCCTCCTCATCTCCTTTGCTACTTCTCTCAGCTGAACTTTCCCATGCATCAGTTAAAGTGAGTTATAATCTGCTCAGGAGCTTGGTACAGGAAGGAAAAGAAGGACACTGGTGCAATATTCCTAATGCAACTGTCTGCTCACTGCAGAAATCTCCATCTCAGAGATTAAACAGCATATTAAAAGCACTGGGGATTAAAATAATCTAAAGGGTTTCCTCCTTTTTTTTTTTTTTTAATAATAAAAACATCTGACAACAGACTGGGTCCTGACTGAGATGTGTCCTATGCAAACTGTATGAGGAGAGCAGCATTTCACCACAGAATCATAGAATGGTAAGGTTGGAAGGGACCTCAAGGATCATCCAGTTCCAACCCCCTGCCATAGGCAGGGACACCTCCCACTAGTACAGGTCACTCAAGGCCTCATTCAACCTGACCTTGAACACCTTCAGGGAGGTTGTGGAGCACAGAATCACCCAACGTGATCAAAGATCAGGTTGGGTGATTCTGTGCTCCACAACCTCCCTGGGCAACCTGTGCCAGTCTCTCACTACC
>VWYK01061321.1:1165-28967 GCA_013399775.1 Semnornis frantzii | reverse complement strand
TCTTAATTCCTTTAGAAGCTTCTTGCCTATCCAGTCCAGCAGTCTCCCTCATCAACTCATCTTCCAGCACACTGGGACAGCCTGTTCCTGTGCTTTCAAGAGTTCTTTCTTGAAGTAGGTCCAGCCTCCCTGGACCCCTTTGTTTTTAAGGGCTGCTTCCCAAGGAACTTCAATGTGATTTCAAGTGACAAGGGAGGAGCTAAGCAAAATTGCCCTATTTAGAGATCTTGCATGGGGTCTTTCTTCTCTTACATGGAAGAGTAATTTGCTATCAAACGTGTTAAAGGAACTTTTTGTTTCCAGATCATGAACTTCACATTTGGAAGCAGCTGATAGGAAAGAAAGTGTTTGCATATTGCCTTTTCAGCAAAACTATGTTACATGCTATTTCAGTGTTTTCTACTGGGAAAGCTGGATGGGGAATGGCTCTGTGGTCTAGTAACATCCTTCAATTCAGAGCAGGTGGGCAAATGTTACAGTACATCATTATTAAATGCATAAGGGAATACTGAGTTTGAATTAATGTCATAGATTTGGAGGAAAGATTTTTCATTAGTTTATTTTTCTTTGTTGCTTGGTTGTTTTTTTGTTTGATTTTTGTTTAGTTGTTTGAAACGGTGTTTTATAACCAAAAATCCATTTGCAAAGAATTGTTTGGACTTCCCTGAACTGCAGACCTGAGAAGTCACAATTCAACAGTGCTCTCAATGATGCTTTCAAGAGCCACTGTTTGTTGCTGTGACTTTCTTGTTTTCCAGGGCCTCCTTTTGATACCTGAGCTAGGTAGAGAGGAAGAGATTTAGGTGTGTATGTGTCATTGCCAACTTCAAGAAATCCAGTGTCATGAGCCAGGTACCTACAAATCAAGAAAGTGACTGTTGGTTTTTCTGGGGTTTGGTGGTTTTTTTTTTTTTTTTTTTTGGTTGGTTTTTTTTTTTCCTTAAATATCGTGTTTGACTTCCTCTCCTGTAGAGTGCATCCCAAGACGGGGACTTCTCACAGATATATCAAACATGTAAAAAGAGATGATTTTTGTTCCTTTGGCATGCCAGGACATCTCAGTCTGCTTTTTCCCATGCAGCAATTTATTCTATTTCCCACTATCTCTCCTTTTGATTCAGTTTATGGATCTGGTGTTAGCGAATGTACTGACAATAATGAAAATAGTTCCAAAAGAAGAAAACTCTGATCCCAGTTCTCGTGGTCCACATGTAAAAACTGGCCATTAGAAAAGGGAACTGGAAGCAATGGGCACTAAACTGTTCTTGTGAGTCATCACAGAATACTTCTGAGCTAAAATTTCTGTTTCCAATCAGATTTTCAGATGGACATTTGGAGTCGGACTTTTCCACCAAAAAGGAAAAGAAATTCCTAAGGAAAAGATACCCCCCACCCCTTTTTTTCTCATGTTAATCAATCCCCCATAGCACATTTCCTGTAGCTAATGTACAATTTCAGAAGGAATAGCATTTCATATTTTGAAGAATGTTTATTACTGTGAAAAGAGTGTATCTGGGTTTGATGGGTGTTGAGGTTGCCAAAGGACAAAGCTGTCTTGTAGAGGACCCTGGAAAACATATTAAAAATAGAATTTAATTCTTAATGTAGCTACACATCCTGCATTCAAACAAGAGCAAACTTAGTATGATTGTATTGAAAACATGATTGTATTTGCCCGAAAATGGAGGTAAACCATCACTAGAATTCTAATTGCCAACTGCTCAGAAATCTGTATAATGCTTTTCATAGGAGCAGAAGCTGCATTTAAGGCATTTTAAGGGAAAAATGGTTTGAGTAGTTCAGGAGGATGAAGGGAACTTAGGTGATGGACAAGAAGTGTGCTGCTTTTAAAATAATCCCTTTTGATTTCATAGTCACCTAATGGGTAGAAACCTCATGATCCTGGGCTTGAAAACGACTATTAGCAGCAAGTGTACAGGAACACACAGAAATCTGTCTCCCTTTCGGGTCAGTCAACTGCCAGGGCCATCTCAGCATCACCCTGATGCTGGGCTGTCAGTCTGTCACTATGCTTCTGGTGTAGGCTTGATTTACTAAATAGGATATCAGCACTGTGTGTCAGCTGCTGTATGTAGGCACCAAGTCCCAGCCTGCAGAGAGAGCTGGCGTTGCGGGAGCCATCCAAGGAGCCTTATGGCTTTTGAATTGTAGCAAGTAATTGATCCACTGCCTCCAACACATCCTCTTTGGATGCCACAGAGGAATCCTGGCTTCTGGCTTAATAGAGTACATCACAAGGAAATAGATTGCATGAAGAGAATAATAATGTATGCACTTGCCTAACAGTTTTGGAAACATTTACTAATTAATTCTCATAATGCTCCTAAAAGATATGCTTCCAACTTTTCTAAGAGGTAAAATGAGGCATGAAGCTCTTAAGAGATATCCCTGGCGTCCCTTAGTGGATCAGGGGAGAGTTTGTAGAACTGAAATTAACATTATAAGCAAAGAACAGTTCTATCAACTAACTTCCCAAATGCATCCTTGTATCTACTTGGGATAAGACACAATCTAAAATAACTGCAAAAGGACCAGAGATCTTGTCTGGAAGTAGATAAGAGGGTAAGGAAAAGAGGTGGGGGAAAAAAAAAATTAATAAGTAAAAAGTGAAAGGGTGTAGCATTGAAAGTCTTCCTCTGCACTGTCCCTGGGAACAGGGAAACACATGTGAGTGGAGGAAGAGTCATTAGCATCCCAACTTCTTGGGAAGACATGCAACCCAGGGGGATCAGGGACACTGGGACTCTGGGGATTTCTCAGCACCTGCAGCGGTGATGTACAGCTCTACTGCACACTGGGTGGATGCTCCAGACCTCCTGCAGATCCAGCTCTTCTCTTGGCAACAGCATGAGGAAGCTGTATCATTTCTGGTGACATTTGCCTTTCTACAAGCTATTTGATGGGCAAACAGAGTAGTCTGGCTTGAAGTTGTATCTTCTCTTCAGTTAGCAGGTTCATTCTAGATCAAATTAAATATCCAGGTATTACTTTTTGGTAATTTTTTTGCTTGTTGTAAACTTGATTCTGTCTGAAGACCAAAAAAGAATTTGCTCTTAGATTATAGGTGGCTGGCATGTCCTACTTTGTCAGCATGGTCCTTTCTAATCACTTATCCAACTCCTGTCCTTTCTGATGATGCATCCCTTAAAGTTTGGAGGTACATTTCACTGTAGGCATTCTGAGCTATTACACATGTGCATGGACATTGTCCAGGACTTTCAAATGGCAAAATACAGTTAGAAATGGCATATGTTTAATTATATATCAAGCTCCATGTTTCACCTGTCCCATTTCCTTGCACCGGTACATGTGTCTCTCAAACTCTGTTCCACATCAAGCAATCACCTTCCCTGTCTGGGCATGCAGAGCCCAGAGTTGGGCTCGCCTCCTAGGCATGCGATGGTAGCTGGGTCTGCACCCTTGAGGAAATGGAGAAATATGTTAATGGTCATAGCATTTTAATAAATAGATAAAAGTAGAGACTTCAATTAAATGTGGCTCTTATTAAGTTTTGGATGATGAACTTTCAGAAAGCTGGAAGTAAGGCAATCCTGTGACCTAAATAATTACCAGACTTCCTTCTGTCTAGGGAAAATAATGAAGTAGATTAGCTCAGACTCATTTCATAAAGAATTAATGGTGGAAAACACAATTAATGCCAATCAATATATGTTTATGAAAACAAATTTTGTCAAATTTAATGTGATTTTTTTTTTTTTTAAATGGGATTCCTATTTGGTTTGGTAAAAGTAGCAAGGTTGGGGTGGTAGACTTCCGTAAAGTTTTTGTCTTTCTGCGCTGTGACATTTTGATTACTGCAAGTAATCAAAATTAATTAATGATTCAAAATTAATATTGGGAAATTAATATATGGTGCATATTGAATGGATTAAAAGTTACCCATCTAGTAGGGAGCTATTAGATTGGAAATATATCTGGTGGATTCGGTGCTCCATTAAACAGCAGAACCTCAAGTCTTATTTCTGACTCTGCTACCACCTTATGGTTGTAACCCCAAGGACGTCAAGTCAGCTTCAGTGCTTTATATTCCCAGTTTATCAAATACTGAACCCAGCTTATTTCTTTGGTTTACTGATGAAAACCACTATTCCTTATAATGAGTGTCATTTAACGGTGAAGTCTTGAACTGGGGTTTTTTTGGTGTTTCTTTTTTTTCCTTATCTGTGGGATTTTTTGTTCTTTTGGGTAGGAAGGAGTTTAACCAGTTGCATAATGTAAAGTCTGGCTGCTTCGAAAGTTTGCAGCTAGTCCAGAGGTTATAGCTAGAAAGTAGATACACAGCCGGGCAAGACAGTGATCCACATTACTCTCTATCAACTTGCTACTCTATAAAGTGCACCCAGTTGCATGTGAGTGACTCAACGCCAACCATAAGAACAAAACTCACACTTTAAAAATGAATGGGCACTTTGGTGCGAAGAACCTCTGAGAAAGCCTTTGTGCTGAGAGAATATATACTCTTGGAAGAGTAGAACTTGGAGTGTGTCGGCTATGGGGTTAACACAAACAGTGAAGGTCCCACCGGAGACTGCTGAAGATGGTACTGTCTGCCCAGCTAACGCAGGTGCAGTCGCCACTTCCAGGTCTAGTATTGGTGTTATAGAAATATATGTTTGAAATAGTTCAGAGAAGAGCTATGAAAATGCTGGAAGGATAGAAAGCATACTTTGAAGGTTCATTGTTAGTTTATCTAAGGCATTCTGTTTAACAAGCAGTTGGAGCACAAACTTTATATTGAAGTTTAATATTTATATTTGACGGAAAAGAGTTCTGCCTGATAGATAACCAGCCACTTGCACATAGTAGTGAGGATTTCAGCAGATTCTTCTTAGGTTAGAGTTGATGAAGACATGATATTTTTCTGAAAGTTATTGCCTAGTTCAGCCACAGCTCTCAGGTGCAAAGCATGGATTAATTCCAGGAAACCCACTAAACTGTATGAGTTTGGAGGTCAGGAGGAGTGAGCTCAATGGTGCCTTCTGGCTTTATAATCCAGAAATTTAGTCGATTAGAGATGTGATTTTTTTTTTTTGTTTAATCTTACTGTACCTTTCTCCTAGTTGCTTCTTTTCTGTTCACTTATTTGTCTTGTAGCAAAGTTCCTCCCTTGCAGAATGAAGGAAGAGCTCCACATTTAATTTAAGAGGAATTTTTGACTGATGTTACTGAGACTGAGATTTCCTCTCACGCCAGTCATGAGAATGCAAAAAAGTTTGACGCCACAGATTGGAGGTAAAATCTGATCTCAGTTTCACCTCTGTGTGCTGCAGGCCAGGCCACACCTATGTGCTGCCAGGGAAGCTGCCCTGCTGTCCACACGAGCTGTCACATGTGCCCTTTGCAGGGCCTGCTCTGCAGCCCATCCACATAGAAAAGCCTGCACTAGATGAAGTTCTCTTCTAAAATGGGCTGTGGGAGACTCGTGACAACATTTAAGTATTATTTGTGCATGCAGCAAAGGGACGTGCTGTATGATTTTTGGTTGTTTATCTGATTTTCAAAGTTGACAGTGTCCTCTAAAGTCAGGTGATAGCCAGGAGCTGCCATGGGGCCAACCCCAAAGCAGAGGCTATTTGAGGCCCTGATGAACATCTCTTGCTTTGCACTACATCTGCTGGAGGCATGAAGGATGGAGTGAGGAGCAAAAACGTGTCTGGAGCCCAAGGCTGTGAAGATAACCCAGGGCTCAGACCATACTCTAGGGACTGGAGGGATGCAAAATAAAAACTACATGGCTGTAATTATTTTTCCCCTGTTCCTCATCACATAGAATGGCTGAAATTCGGCAAGTTTTTCCCTTGAAACAACTAGATTTGCTGCACAAGGGTTAAAAATTCAATGCAGTGGCTCTTTGGCGTTGAGCAAAGCCTCGTTGTCAGCGGTGCCACCTAAAAATAAGCCCCTTGGAGCTGCGCAATATGTCTTGCAACAGATTTCTGTCATCTCGGCAGGTTTTTCGGCTTGAACCTGCACCCCTACCCATCCTTCCCCCTTCTCAGTGCCAAAACAGTGCTTAATAGCAGCTGCAGCTGTGACCTTCGAGGGTTTGGGGCTTTATTTTTGTATCCATGGCTACGGGGAGGGTCCGGATATAGGGATGAGGGTAAGCCCCATCCTCTTCCCGGCCACCGGGGTGCCTGGTGTCGCAGTCCCTGNCGGCGCGGCCTCGCGGTGTCGCTGCAGACCGCCCTCGGCCCAGTGCCCTGCGTGCCGCGCACCGCCCCCGGCCGGCGCTGCCGGGTCTCCTGGCGGGCATCCCCGCAACTGCGAAGCAGCGGAGCGGGAGATGGCTGTGGTTTTTTGTTGGCTCAAAAGGCGGGCGGACATGCGATAAAGCGCCCGGCATCTGCATTGTAATGAAGCCTGGGGTAGGCCCGGAGTGGAGCGCTCGGCTGCGCAATTATTTCCGAGTTCGTCGCTCGCTGTGTAGTTCTGCTGATAGCTTGGCTGTGCTTTTGCTTTTTTAATTTGATTTTATTTTCTCCTCTTTTCCTTCTCATTTTGAAGATAATTCTTGATTAATTTTGTGCAAAATTATTAATGTGTTTTTTCAGGCATTAATATTTATTTCCCAGTGGTTGAAAGCTATAGGGATGCTAAAAAGGTAAACTTTAGTTTGTATTGCTGCTGCATGTGAAATGGCAGCTGTTCCATTGCTCTGGTGGTCCAAACTGCTAGCAAAATAAACCTTAGTATCTTAATTATTTGTTAATAACAGAACCTTAATATTATGCTAATAACTACATTTTCTACTGTAAAACTAATCAATTTCTCTTCTGAAGAGTTTTCAAAGTTTAAAACTTCAGTCTTGCAGTGTTTATTCAAGCAAAATTATGATAGTCCTGCTTGCTAGAATTGTATTCAAACAAAACCAACTTTTTATTTTAAGACTTTATACCCCTTTTTTTATCTTTTTAATTAGTTTCCCTTCTAATTCATAAATGTGCATAGTTTATCTTGATAGTTGTAAGGAAAACTGATGTTGGCAGATACAAGAATTACTTTTTTTTTTTCTGGGATTCAATATAAATTATGAGGTTTTTAAAAATAATTTACATGTGAAGGCAAAGGCAGAAACAAAAGGTCATAATTCTGTACTTCATGTAACCAAGGAGTGTGATTGTGTGTGCAAATTAAACTATTGCACGCACATGCTAAATTAGATATTTGTGAATGCAATTACTTAATTTGAATGTACAGATTAAGTTAGCCCAGTTAATCACTATGATAGTCCAATCTTACACGATTGTGAATCCACTGATGGCAGTAGAGTTTTGCCACAAATGCTGAAACATGGAAATTGATCAAACTTGAGAAAAAGTGAATCAGGTGCTCTTGCAAAAAATCACTGGAAAAATGCATTTTATGTCTCAGTATTATCACCTCTAAGGATATGGTATTTATGGAAATCTGTTACAACTATATGTTATTTGACCAATTGCTGCTAAGACTAATGTAGATTAGAACTATGCTTCTCACATCTGAAGCTCTTGTTTGGGCTAATTAGAGAGGTGGTCATAGATTCAACCTGTCTTAAATCTGAAATGTATGAAGTGGGCAGATAAAGGACATTTGTTCATGGGACTCCTACATGAAAATCTGGGAAATGCTTCTTGGAATATTTATAGCCGTGCACCAGCAAGACTTCTGGTGCACACACTGCCCATGACATGAGTATTGCCTTTCTTAGACAAAGTGTGGTTTCTTCCACGTCTTCTTTTCAAATCTGATCCAGCATGTGTATTCTCTGTGCAAAGGTAAGGATGAAAGCCACCAAAATTAAAAAGCTTCATAAAAGGTACTGTACGTCACGTAGTGTACTTTCACTTTGGAGACATGTGTTTGTCAACTAAACAGTGCCCCTCATAGTCCTGATATATGCCCACATGTCCTAATATAACCTCACTTTCCCTTGGCATTGAGATTGACAACTGGAACTACTCTCACTTCCTCGTTCCTGTTATGGTCAAACAGTCCAATGCACACCCGGGGTCTAAGACAACCATTCCTGATGCAAGTATTTGCAAATATATTTAAACTTTTTGTCACTATCTTTTTCCCCCACATCTATTATTTTGTTTAATGTATGTAACCAAAATCTAGAACTCTACACTCTGCTGAACTTGCTACTACAGACCACTTGGCAAACAGGAACTGGTGTCACCGGGGGGCATTTTGCTTCCACCACAGACCACATTGCTCCTTTTGTGTGGCTTTTTTGCTAATGTACTTGCTGTACTGACAAGTCCTGGAGCTAAGAAATGTGTATGGAAAGGCATTACATGGAATCAGATGAAACCTGGTGTGTTGAGATTTCAGCTGCCTCAAGTGTTAGCAATACTCAGTTTGCCTACCTGGCTCCCCATGCTGACTTGCGCATGTAGAAGCTGGTGCTATAGACAGCTGTTTGCTGGTTTATTCTTGTCCCTGGTGAGCAGGTTGTGTGGCAGATAGGCCTGTAAAACCAATACTATGATGGACTGAACTGCTGCTACACCAAAATGTGCAGCATGGCACCTTTGCTGTGTGTCTGTGCCCTGGCTCAGTGGGGAGCAGGGCTTTGCGAGCAACCCACCATGCCCAACTCTGCTTGTCCAGTCCACTTTGCTGTGCGGCTCTGCCAAGCAGGTAGCTTAGGGAGTGCCCCTCAGGTCAGTAAGCCAAGCAGCCTACTCCTTTGGGTAAAGCTGCAAGAAAAAGGCAGAGCACGTGTAACCTGTATAGTGCATGTGATTTCCTAATTTAAAATTATTTTTTTTTTAAGCACAGCTGATTTTGACCTGGTTGCATTTTCTTTGTATGTGGGCGAAAAATACAATGCTGCATTGTTGGACTTAGCTCCTCTAAGAGGACAAGGTAGGGAAGGGGACAGGAAAGCAAAGTTACGGTTAAAGAGTAGAGAAGAAATATTTCTTCCCAAAAAATGATTTTTTGTATGTCAACATTTAAATGTGAATTGTTCTGATCAAATATTTACTGCTGACGGGAGCTGTGTAGAACATTAATCTTAATTTGTTTTTCTTTTCTCAAAAGCAATGACTCCAACATAGCTAGGAGATCTGTGTCTTTAAAAATAAATAATGTAGCAGAACGGCATATTCTTTGGTATAGAAATACTAGCCTGTGGCATCTTCTGCAACTACAAAGCAGTCTCGAGTGAACTTTCTTTCCTTTTTATTAATAATTCCCTAAATCAATGAAGAATTTTTAAAAGTTCCCTTTCACTTTGCTCCTGCACTCCTCACAGCTCTGGTGCTTGCTCACGCTGGCTCATTCCCCGCCGTGTTTTATACATTTGGATAAATCCGTGCGTTGTAATTTCAGGAGCATAGGCTGCAGCCACTAATTCAACGTGCAAATACAAAGCGAGCTTTCTCCTTTTTTGGTTAGCTCAGGGTTTTGATTTTTTTCCTGAAGGTGGCAGTGAAAGAAAAAAAATAACTCCCTTTGAAGATTTAGGAATTTTATTACAAAACAGATGGACAAGTACTGTATTTTACCCATTTCCCCTTGTGCCCATGAGCGCTGACAATGAAAACTACAGCTCCTATAAAGTGCTGATCAAATTGTGAAAAGGTGGCCTTTCCCAGCAGCCTGGTACACTCTAGCATTACCCCAGCTTATAAATAAACGAATGGGCTGAGCCACTTTGGCTTTTTTTTTCCTTAGTCCTTACCAAGATAATTGAGGATCATAATGGTGGGAAAGGACTGCAGTCATCATTCGCTGCCTGTCAGGTATCAGTACTCATCTTCGTGTCATCCGTCACCATTGAACCACTCTGTCATCTTTCCCCAGCCTTCAGCGCCGCTCCTTCTCATCGTGTTCATTATCTCCGGCTCCGACCAAGCCCCCTCCCCCAGCCCTTGTAAATGCATCTTTGTGCTACTCTCAGTCTTCTGATTATGAATCGATGATCATGTGGTGTAAGAGAGATAGATGGCTTTTAGTTCCATCTTGTCTTCTCTAATTGTAAAATATTAGTTACATTAGACTGTGTCTTTTGATTAATGGAACTTATTTGGAGTGGCCTCTCCCAGCCCTCCCCCTTCCAAAGTCCTCCACTGACTTTTGAGAATTGAGTGATTTCACTTAAAGCAGACAAATAGGCCCTTCAGCAAGGAGATAGCTAAGCTCTAATATTGTGGGCAAAGCAAGCTCACAGAGCCTGAGTTCTCTGTGTGTGTGGTTTTTTTTAAAGGAAGGCTTCAAATCTGGCTAGACAAATACAGACCATTTATTAACATACATCCAGACGTGCTATTTTGCAAATCCAGCAATTCTTATAAAGCTACAAAACAGGACATAAGGCTGAATGCCTTCTGAATTAAATTAATCTTAGGAATTAAGAGCATCCTCGCTTTCACTTTGGATGAAACAGGTCAGTCCAGAACTTTGATGTATTAATGCTAGCATGAAGTGTTATCTTAATACTCTCTTTTATACTTACAGGACATATCATCAGCCAAATGTCTCTTCCTTGTACATCTGACACTGGGAGACATTCGTCCTTTAATACAGAATTTATCTTATTTGGCACTATTTACCTAAACATGGTCTGTTGATAAAGTCCTTGCTGTACAAATGGAAAGGCAGTTGACTAAATCCCTTATTATAAATAATCACTGTCTATCTTTCAGTGTAAATTCAAGGACATGTTCACTTTCAAGCTATCAGCTCAATTAGAAAAGGTCTATTCACTGTCGATGTCTATATCTCATGGAAATAGGAAAGCACAGTTAATAAACAAATCAAAGTATTTTAAAAAATAGCACAGTGGATTATGAATTCTGGAGCCCGTGCTGATNTCAGCAGATGGTACTTATAATATACATTCTATATATTACAAAATTTAAAAAAACAGGTTTGTAAATATATAAATGTATGCTAGTTAAGCCTTATCCAATTTACTTCTTTCTTTTAAGGAATAGGAAATCTGGTTTGGGCTCATGAATGATTGCATGGAGAATGACAGCTCGTTATTCTACCGTTCTAGACTATCTAGAAAGGACAGAATATTCTAGGATAATGACACCTGCCATAAAGCCAAGAAGCAGGAGTGGGCACTCAGGGTCCAATGTCTGTCCTCATTTTTCCTGAGCTTACTGGGATGGCTGAGGCAGTTTCCTGGTTTCAAGAGGCTCTCACTGTGGTAGCCACCTGATTACAGAAAAATCTCTCACCTTTCTTTGTACCAGCCTTCAGAGTTAGGGAATAGGCTTGAAAGGAGAAATCCAGAAAGATGGAAGAAGTCCAACAATAAACCTAGAATGTATTTTTAAAAAATAACTCAAGATCCTATGGAATGGATGCAGCCTGGCTCTTGATACTCAGAGACTCGAACTGGCAGGGCTCTGTATGCAAGACCAGCCCCACTCTCCTCTGTCTGCCTGCAGCTGCAGTCCTGCATTTTTCTGAGATCAGAATTTGGCTCCTGATGAGTATTTCCATGCTGTATTTACCACCCTAGAAGGAGTGATTATATTTAATAGCAGAATTTCAGTTGACTTCTCAATATGTATTGAGTTGACCTTTAAGTTAAACCGCAGATTAATTTTTTTTAGTTGTCTCTTTAAGTACATTTATAGACCTCTCTGTTCTGATTAGAGTAACTGTAGATAGAGAAGAGTTACCTGGGTCAGATTATTTGTTGAAATCAGAGGAATTGCGTGGCTTCTCTATAAGGCAAATATTTTGGCCTCCTCTAACCACTGTATACATTAGTTTTGTTACAAAATGATTTTGGTTTATACACAGAGGCACCCAAGTGGGTATCTGTTTGCTTGAAAGCTGAGAGCCTGCCATTGATTTCATATAAGTAAGCCTTCTCTTTGGAAGACAATGGAAGTCAATGAAGCTTACATGAGATTGAGTGGCTTTCCCATAGGCAGCAGGCTTGGAGTCAGGCTTCAGTGTGCTAGGTACTGATGGCAGGGGCGTTTCCCTCTTTGCTACCATACATGCTGTGTTTGGCTTAAGTTCTGCAGAGGGAGTTATGGACCACTTGGACTCTAAATCATCAAAGAATACCCAGATACACTAAATAGACACTGCCCGTGGAAATGCCAGCACCTCTTCAATTTTACTCAGAATCCTCAGTAGTACTTGGTCCTCTGTGTACTGCCACAGAAGTTACTGGAAGTGGGTTTTTGGTTTGTTTTCCTTTAACATCTAATGGATTTGCTGCGTATTCATCATGTTCCCTTCTCTGGCCAAAAACATTTGTATTTAAGAACATGTGTAAGAGCTAACAGCACCCCTTGAATCTTGAGTGTTGGTGATTGGTCTGTGTGCAACATGTACAGGAAACATCCAGGTCTGTGTGGCCCGTTGTGATGCTAAAATTCTTCCCCTACCAGTTAATGGCCAGTTGCCTCTCACTGGCCAAGGGTCCTCCAACCAGCATTTAGGTGGTGGCCAGGGCAGAGCTGTGGCTGCATCTCTGCGGGTGATGGCCTGGTGGCCCCTTTTACACTTAGCATCATTGGGTCCTTCTGTCGCTCTCTCACCGGGAGTGAATACCACATAAGTATAAACACAAAAACAAATGCAAAAGAAGCATGGATTCAAAGTGAAACAATGTAATGTGCCAGCTTTTAGCCCCAAGGCAGATTTTCATGTCTCTTTTACGAATCTTTGTAAGTAAGGGTTAGACTACGAGGCCCCTCTTTGGAGACAGCTTACACTCGTGGATTGTGTAAGCACGTGGGCATTCCCACACAAGTCTGTGAGATGACTTACAGGCTTTATAGCATGCATAACCTTCAGCAACATGATGAATCGGGGCCTAAATACTGAAATATTCTTTAATAGTGCTGGCTCCACAGTGAAATTCTAGAAGGCACATTTACCTCTCAGTGTCTCTCCATAAGACTTGTCGATGATAATGGAGTTACATTAGGCACATCTAAAGTTAATTATACAGTTACCTCCCTCTTGGCCCCTGTTTGTCAAAGAGAATATGATAAAAAAAAAAAATCCTCTGTCTTCTAACATCTATTTATATTTGAATTTTGATCTGCCATCTAGACAAGAGAATAAAGGGCACACTAAGGAGACCGTAGTTAGGTGAGTCTGGATATTTGCTAGCTGAGAGCCAGTGTGGGAAGTGTTGTATTGAGAAAACCCACAGGAAAAAAAAAAATCTATGGAAAACAGAGCAAAAGAAATATTTAGAGCAGGTTGTTAATAAATAGTAGCAAAGCTCTTCCTTCTTAAAATGAAATGGGTGTCTTTTAAAGATGCAGGTTTATTTTGGAATATGTGTTTAGAAGTATCAATCAGAAGAAAGAAATGCTAGTGTTCACTAAATATGTAATTTGTAATGTAGAGATGAGACTGAATGTAGATAGAGAAATCATGCAATTCACTATGTATGAAAAGAAAAAAAATATCCAAGAAAGTAATCTTTATGTTTGTCTGACTGGCTGCTTTAACATGATCTCATAGTTAAATATGTTTAATCAAAATCCTCTATCCAAAAAGCAGGTCTTTGAATATCTTGGTTTTAGTGTGTGCATGTTGCTGAGAGATGCCAGGTTTGTCTAGGGATCCAGTGGCTTTGACATACTCCAGTTTACAATACCTGGAGTGTGCTCAGTTGCTAATGTGTTTTGCATACAAAATCACTGTGCTTCAGCATGACAGCTAAGAAAAATGTCATTTTATTTTTAATTAGTGCAGGATATGATTTGAGGAAAAAAAAAATCTGGTTCTTTGTTAGAGATTTGTTCCACAAGAGTCCAGTCAGAAACCCTCTAGTACTTAATAAAGTCAAATTCCTCACTGAGCGTTCCCATGAGCTCCCATGGAAGCCAGTGGGAGTTGTGCCTGAGTTCCGAGGGCAGCATTTTGCCCTTAGGACTGAATTTCCCAACTGACTATTCTTTTAGACTGTCTTTTGATTAACAATCTGTTTGCAGCAGGCTAGGGCCAGGGAGGCAGCATATATCCCACTGTTCAAATCTGTGGCAAAATATTCTATGGAGATCTACTTAATAAAAATCAACTTGCTCCAATAGTCATTGAGAAATACCTCAACTGTTAGCAATCAATTGAGAACCGAGTTGGGAGGGTGTGAAATACAAAAGGACATCAAAGAGGTTCTCATTCTCAGTCTATTGCTCTATTTAAGGGTCCTATAATTCGGTGAGGTTGTGTGCTAAATAATTTGTAAGCCTTCAGAACATCCAGGTTATTGTTTGTGGACAGATGGTGCATCACATTTTATTGCTTATTCCTTCTGTGGTTTCTCATATGCAGGACTGATGTGCACTCTGAAGTCTTTGTTTCCTTGCTAAAATCTCTAATCTAAAACAGGCAATCAAGCACACAGACAGTGCTTCAGAAAGCATAATCATAGTTTTAAAGGGGGAAAAAAAACATTTCGTCTGCAGTTAGGAAGCAGATGTGTTCCCTGAAAATGCAAAAGGGTATCAGAACTATTAAAATTGGAAAATAGATATGGAATTCAGGAGTGCGGGGAAGAGCATGTATTTTATTTCTGTACTGCAGGGTAGGTGTGCCTTTTCCTAGGCTACCTGCTATGTATCTGTCTCTCTGTGGAGCTGGTGTAGTGAAAGCCTTTGGAGACTGGCTTTTGCTTCCACCTTTCCCCCTGAGATTGGCAGTCTTTGTCTTTTACAGGCAAGGAGCAGCCGTGTTGTGATCCTGGAACTGCTGCTGCCCCGAAGAGTTAAATCATGTTGATATACAGGAAGGAAATGGAATAGACTAACTCTACTCTTTTCTTCCTACGGATTTTTCTTTTTATTCTGAAGATAGAATTACTGTTTGTAAGCATCTGAAAGTCATTAGTGGCTCTGCAGTCTGTCAGGTGCCGACGCAAAAAACTGCTGAAACTGAACGGGTTCCTGTGCAGAGTGCTGGGAATTTGTCATGTGCTGATGAGCAGTTATAATAATATATGAGCAAATCACAAGCATTCTGCAAATTAATCAAATTTTTTTTCCCCTTCTCCCTTGTCTCTGGGAGAGTGGCTCTGCCGGCAGACGTAGGTGAAGCAGTTTTACTCACAGATGGTAGCTCTGGCATCAGATGGAATTTATATAACAGTAATTCTGATTTCCTGCCAAAGTAGCACTGAAAACACCAGGGAGATTGTACAAGACAAGTCATGTGGTTTTGCTGAGGTTGTTGTGGGAAGTTTAAGGGGGGAAATCTCAAATTTTCCTCTTTGCATTTATTGTTTTAGCCTGAAGGGCCAGAAATTGTACACCATTCTGCCATAGGCAAAATCCAACACATCTTTTTTTATGAATTGCGCTGAAAGAGTGCTTCCCAGCTGTTGAAACTGCTGGCGGGGAGGGAGCCACATGACTCCTCATCCTTTCCCTTTCCATACAAGGATTAAAGGAGGGAGGGTTCAAAAGGTTGCTGCACTACATGTCGGAGTGAGGCAGGGTCTCCCTTCCCAGGAAGCGATGCCATGTTCACTTAGGTTATACTCCCTCTGGCATAACGAAATGAGGGGGGTGGGGTGGGGGGAGAGGGCCCTTCGGTAAACACATCAGCCTTTCAGGAGCTTCAGTAAACACATCAGCAAAGGCTCTTCCTCCTCATTAAAATGGGGATTTTTTTGAATGAGGTTACTAGAGTAGATTAAGGTTATTAGTTGCATCTCTGCTGACATTTCCAGTTTGATCAGTAAAAAGCAGAAACGTGGACGGGTTTTTTACCCACTGAGGGTAACTGCTTGGTGCACTTGTTAAGCAGCTGAAACCTGTACCAGTTTGATGGCAGGTCCGATCCTGACCTCTTTCGGAGCAGCACAGACCCGTTCTGACCGTGGGCTTGCAGCAAAGATGCGAGAACAGAATCTAGCCCTCTGGCTTTTCAGATTGTGCTTTTAGAAACAAAAGCAGTCTTCCCTAGAAAAATATTACGGTGTTTTTATAACAGCAGTGTATTGAGTAATGCATGGGGCATAGCAAGACTGCTGTGACACTAAAAGAAAAAAATAGAGGCAAGCAGAACGAGGGAACTTTCAGGGGCTGTTTTTAATAAAGAGGTGAATTCTTTCTGCAGTAGGAAAAATGATAAAAAGATGGCGTATCAGCTACATTATGCAACAAAGTAATGCTGCTGTGTTTTTATAATGTAAGGCACTGCCCATTTGTTTTGGTTTACGTGACTGCAGTGAAATAAGTGGATTAGACTGAAACTTTAGCATGCTTCATTGCAGCTGGTTGCAGACATCTGTCATTCCTCAGCCATACATTCTGGATCATGCCAAGAAGAAAAAGCAAAGTCTGACACCTTTCATTTTAGAGAGCCTTTTATAGAAAAGAAAGGGAGAAAGCATTTCCTTTGTGACTTAATAAAAAAGACACTTTTCTGCAACAGCATCAACAGTACTTTCCAGGGGGGAGAGGTCCTGCAAAGTTAACGCTCAATTTATTCTTTGCAGCCTTTTAATGTTTACTGTTTAAGCTCCTGATTTGTTGAATGGGATATGATAAAAATGTGTCTTTTTTTTTTTTTTTTTAACAGAGATATTAGCTATATGCATGCCTATATAGGAAATGTATTTGGTGAGAGGTGTGTTGCTGTGGATCTCCAACTCAGGCTGCACTGGTGATGATTCAGTGCAGTGATGGCACATAATGCTGCAGCATTGCTGATAAGGACTTGTTCTGTGAACTACACTGCCAAAATCCAAGAAAGAGCTTATAGTAATGGTTTAGCAGAATTATTTTTGGGGTTTTGAGCCACTCATGGACAATTTGAAATATTAGTGACTAGTGAGCTGGACATTTATTTACTTAAAGTGCTTTCTTTTTCCTCAGTGTTCTTACTAACATGCTGCTCTAGACAGAGAATCATGAGGTACATGACGAGTTATATTGTGACAAAATGCCATCTAAATTACCCCAATTACATAACAAAGCAACAACTAAAATTAAAGAAGCGCATGCTTAGCCTAAGTGACATCATACATAGAGAAAGCAATTCTAGTTTAGCATCCCACTTCAGCAAAGGTTATTATAGCATGTGGATAATTCTATCCCTTCCCCCACCAGGGGCTGATGAGGAGTCTCCTGATCCTTACCTGGCTGTACATAGAGAGAGAGGTCTTCATGTGGTGCAGGCTGCGTGGCTGTCGTGTTCAACACTGGCAGAAGATATGACACATTGAAATGTGGGCAGGAAAAGTTTAGAAAGCTGAGTATGGGATTTTTAAAATTTCATTCCACCCAATAAAATAAATAAGCTCAAGACAGTTGCCTAGAGTGAAAGAGAAAGTGCCACTGTATTTATGAATAGCTAGGCAGAATAAAGGATATTTGGTAGCAAAATATCATCGCTGGCAAGGCCTTTCCTATTAGCACCTCTGAATTGCACAATCTCTTTGCTAAAATCCCAGTGCCACCAGTAGAGCACTTATTCTGGGAAATCATAGGTACATTAAATTCAAATAGGGCTTCATTCCAGAAGTGCTAAATGCTCCCTGAAATAATAAATGTTTACTAAGACAATTAAAAAATATGACAGAACATTAGACAGAAAACTTGTGAATGACCTAGTAGGAAAACTGAGATATTTTGCTCAGGGGGGTTAGAATGGGAATATAATGTTATTGATGTGATTAAAACAAGTAAAAGAGTGAATAGACATAACAATTAATTGAAATATGTAAGTAAAGACAAAGGTGGGACTCTGAATATGTAGTTTTGATAATCAGAAGAACTTGTGGTTAGTTAATATTAAAAAAAAGCCTACCACTTACCTTCAAAATACATTTATTTAGCTGCAGTCTGCTGGGATACCCAAAGTATAAGAGAAAGAGAAGGCTGACAAAGGGCTGTAACCCACTTTCTCTCTGTCTTGGGTGCCTCTTGCCTCTCATATGAAGGGACCCGGGGTGCAGAGATGAAGGGATGCACTGGCTTGACCTGCGGGCTTTGAGAGAGTAAGAATTGGTACCAGAATGGGAGGCATGGTTGGAGATGAACATTTATATTTTTTAGCCAAATTAGTGTGATCTTAGAATTACAAAGGGGGTTATGAATGAAGCATTTATAAATTGCTGTAACCATTGCCATTAGGTGGCCTACTCTTTACAACAGGTGCCTAGCACCCTCAGTAAGAAGTCTGTCATCTACTTATGTGTATAAAGCAAAGTAAATAAATATGAAAAATTAAATGTAATTACATTTCCAAAATCATGGGACAATGATAGTCTGGCATTTCAAGCTCAATCAATGACAGCATTCCCACTAACCTCATTTGGAGCCCACTGAGGCACTGGGCTCGTAACTCATGTTGTCATTTCAAAACCCGAACTGGTGTGCTGCCGTGCATGGGGTGCCACGATGCCACAGTGCCACGATGGTCTGAAATATGCAGGTCTTTAGAAAGCAAAGTCTTCATCTGTTCTTCAGAATTTTCATTTTACAAGGTTCACATCATGTTTAATGTTTGTTTAGGAAGACCTTTTCAGTTATTCTGCTGATGCTTTCCGATTTTCTATTTATCTTCTAAATCAGAAGTTCCTGTGCGAAAAGCTTACTGTTCTGAAAAAGAAACAAATTCTGTACTGAGTGTCTGGAGCTGAGTAATCCTGTTACTTTATCAGCTTTGCAAAGATAATAGGAGGTGCTTGTTTTCCCAGGAACTGCAAGCCTCCTTATACCAGCAGTGATTTCACTAGTCATTTAATAATTTGCCTGTATTTAGTGTATTGCAGAGAGCTAGCAAGTTCCTTGTCTACCCTCCATGATCTCTATAAAAAAAGGTTAAATTAGTGATAGTTTCCATGAGTTTGTGGCTGATTTGTTTAGTAGGTAAAATATAAACAAACAAATAAGGAGGACAGTGGTAGAATTTTCTACTTGTTTCTATGTCTCATGAATGCCCCAGTGACTGTTGGCCTCTGTGTCATATTGGCCTACCTTTGGCTGCAATTTACATAGCAGGGTTGGTTCGTTGGTGTGGTCTTGTTGTTTTGGTTTATTTATTTATTTATTTAATTATTTTGCTTTTAAAGAAAAAATTAGTGTGTGATAATTAGTGATTATAAATTTTGAGATAGGAATTGAACTATTACTTTAAGTGCTGTCTTTATTTTAGGGGAAATGTGTGAAATTAACTTAATCTTTTAATAATATGTGTTAAATATAACATGTAGCATCAACCTTTGCTTTACACTGTCACCAATACCCCTTAGTGTATTAATCAGCGAGTTGAAATAGCTATTTAGAAACAGCAATCACTACATAATATACAAAATCAAGAGTAGACTCCACCTTTGATCACATTTCATAAAAGCTTTGTAGGTATCTGAAGGTTTAATTTGTACCTATGAATGGACATTAAAAAAAAAAAAAAAAAGTAAAAATCTGTGAAGCATATTAGTTACAGATTAGGTCTTTTTATTTTCCAACCCTCCTGCAGCCGGTGATGATTCAGTCGTTTGCCACTCTCTTGCTGCAGGTACCTGTAGACCGGATGTCTATCTCAGCAAGGCACTAGGACCAGGGTTCCATGTGGTAGTTTTGAATTGGTGCTGGCTTCAGGGCAGTGCTATACACCATCCCTAGCGGGGATTCCTCCCAGATGACTAACCTGCAACAGCAGACTTCATAGGTAGATAAACGCTGCTAGGTTTAGGGCAATTTCCCCAAACATTCTTAATACATTGGTTTAAGATCAGGATGCTGACTGTGTTTTGCCATCAGCTGAGTCTTTACTCCAAACTTGTTCTCTAATAATGAAGATATTACCTCTAAGTATCAGCAAGAGAAAGTCTCTTCCAGTGGGCAGTCCATGTGTTCAGACCTCAGCTATCCCTGCAAGTGTCTATTCCCCTCTGTTAGCGAGGAGGAGAATTTTGGTAACTGGTCTAGTGCTTATTCTGAACAATTCCTCTGCTCTTAGGACTATTTTCAGGATTTATCCTTAGCTTTGACAGGTGAAAATATTCCCAGGCTTTGCTAAAATCCAGGAACTTATGCTTTTTTTTTTTTTTTTTTTGGTGTACACTTCTATGGTAAATCATGTAAAAAACATCAGAGAAGGCTTTTTGGTTTTATGGCTTTTCCTGGTCAAAATGAAATAGAAAGTTTTATTTGTTTTATTTTTTCTTTTTTTTTAAATCAAGTAAATGTATAAACTTCACAGAATATTGCAGTTTTCCCAGATGACCATCTTGGTTAGTCCTGGACCTAAGTGTAAATAAACATATACTTTTCAATTGTTTTATAAAAACTTTTATTACATATATGAACCTGATTGGATGTACTTTAATCGGTCTGGTATTTTGGGAGTTTCATAAAATGCATATTTTGAGACCAATAAAGTGGAATGGCTCAATCGGAACCATTATTGCCTATTGGACAAATATATTTATTCAGCATTTTCCCATCCATACTGTTATGGTCCAGATCAGAATGGCTGCTTTAGAGCCATTCTGCGCTCCTGGGTAATGCATACAGTACTTGGGATGTTTGCTGTGGATAGGAAATGTATTTATGAAAATTTATACATTAAAGGAAATCGCAGTAGCCAAGATTTAAATGAAAATAGTTCTCCCTTTGCAAATGCTTGTTATTATGGTCTAATAGCATTACTTTAAAATGGCAACGTTCACCAAGATGCTTGGGACCTGGAGACTGTGAGCTGAGAAAGCCATGTGTTCAGCCCACCGCCAGAGAACTGGAGATGCTCAAAAAGTCTTCCTTCGTACACAGAAAGTGCATGGCCATTGTTGCTGTGAGGCAGCACGTACTTCATCTCTTTAAAGATGATTGTAACTCAAATACAAGCTTGTGTAAGAAAAAAGGTTTAGAGCAGCTCTTCCTGGGGAGGTCGAGGCTCACTGAAGGTTTGAGAGTGGCTTGCTGAGAGAGGCACTCCAGTAGATGTGTGATTACATGGATCGTTCCACCAGCAGTGTTGTGAGACTGAGCACCTCAGTGGAGGAGGCAGTGGCCGTGCATCCTGAGCCACTTCAGCTGGTCCTGCAGGAGTCATGGCCAGAGGTAGTTCTGGCCATTTGGGATTGCCTCTAAGAAATTAAACATTTGAGGCTTTTCAAATCTTTCTTAGTGAGGGAATAATTTATTTGTTTTAAAGAAGTAATTGCTGTTATTTCTGATCTTCACCGAAAGGATATTCTTAAACCAGGCAAAAAAAAACCCTGAAATGAGTTTGCTGTATTGCATTGCAGTAAGTGCTATAGCTGTTGGCCATCTAAGGAAAAACATTCTGTCAGGTAATCATGGCCATTTTTTAATTTTAAGGGAACAAATGTCATATCTAAGAAACACGTTTTATCCAGGACTTAATTATAATTTATAGTACATTGCACAGCATTTGTTTTCTGTTCATCATTTTCTTGCTCTTCTGCCTTTTCCCTAAATTTATGCATTAAATTGTGTGTCTGTGTGTCTGTATGCGTGTATCTGTGTGTATATATGTACACATATGCAACATAATAAAAAGTGGTGTAGTGGGGACAACAGAAGGCTTGTGTGTGATATATTATTGGCATTTTTCTTTCAAATTACCGTTTTCTTACTGCTTTGGGAGAAAGCCACGATTTTGCTGTGATTAGTACACTTTTAACAATCTGGAATAAATTCCTGATCTTATTCATGTGACTAGTCCTATGCCCATTTTTACATTTTAGTGCAAACCCCTACATATGTGCCTGCAATACCACAAAAATAAGATGTTTCTTTGTGGAATTTTTTATAGAATTTGGATGCAGATCAAATATTTTTAGAAGTGGAGAATTAATGCAGCTTGACCATGTAAATGATTTTTTTTTAATGAAAAGGACTTTAGTATTCATCACTCTTTCTCTCCCCCTCTCTCTCTCGCTTGCTTGTGTATTCCTTTGTGCTAATCTTAAATAATGGATCCATATCAAAGTTAATAAATTAGTAACTATTAGCAGTGTTTGGATTACAGTAAGTAACCCAATGACACTAGGCTGACATTGACTTTTTGTGAGTTCCAATAATACATTTTGAGTTTTAAAGACAAGACAAAGCAAAAGATGCTTTGCAAGTATTTGAATTCTTAACAACTCATGGGCAATGGCTGTGTTTAAATCCAAGGTCCCTGCTTTCAGCATGTTTTCCTTCAAATGGTCCTAAACCCCAGACTTGGAGATCCAAGTCTTTTTCAAACCCTGCATTTTCCGACTCGGTTCAGCTGATGCACCATGTTGGGCTGCATCAGTTATGCCATGTTATGAAACCTAACGCGATGTGACTGATGCGGGCTGACATGATGTGTCACAAAGCAACATATCAGATCACAAACTTGAAAGAAAAGAAAACAAAGTTGTGTTGTTTTTTTTCCTCAAAGCCTAAATTAATGAAGCAGCATATATTTTTAAAAAGGTGGACTAGTTTCAAACATTGAGGTTTTTTTTTAAATGTTGGTCCCACAGAAAAGTTCTCCATTCTGAGCAGAAAGTACCTCCTGTCCACACTGCTTGTTTTTGTCCAGCGTGCAGTCAAAACTAGAGATGATAAACCTAGGCTGTTGCAGCCATTACTGCGTCTGATCCTGGGAGGTTTATATCACTTTCAGAGGACTGACTTCAGCAGGTACTGGAGGTAATCACCCTTCCTGGGAAATCTGCACCTTCTAAAAATATTGAGTCCAGCTACCATTGTTGTAATTTTACATATTTCTTATTTTCTACTGATCCATTTCTTAGACCCACAACTTCCATCCAGAGAATTACAAAATTCCTTCAGGTACTCACTCACAGATGTCCAAGAACATTTCTTCACAACAGGATTATTTCATCTGCAAACAATACATTGTCCTCTCTTTCCATTTTTTAATCAGAGAGGGATGCACCATACTTTGCCCTCTTTGTTAGACCACCTTTAGTCTAAGTCTTCTTACTACAAATGCAATGCATTGTACATTATCTCCAGTGCTATATTTTTAATTATTTTTTTTCTAGGGCTTTCATATAATTTTATCGGAAGATTTACAGTGAGTAAAATATATATGAACTATAGCTTGCTAAGAAAGAACCTACCAACCACTGCTAGATATAACATTATAAATTTATTACCAATTTATCTAGGAAGGGTTATTTCAAGAGCCTGCTGCCCACAAGAAGTTTTTGAGCTAAAATTAATGGATAGGATACCTAAGAGAAATGGGCATTTTCCTTCACCCCTTAGTTACAAGCAAATTGCAGATATTGTTATCTTTGCAAGTGAGAATAATCTCTAGTTTTTGTACTACTTCTGCTGTAAACAATGTACCGCTTGCTTTCCTATGACCCTCACTCTGTATACATATTTATATATTATTCATACAGGATTAAAAATGAATGTGCTCTTTACCACAGTTGTACTGCATAGTGACAATACAAATTAACTTATTGTGTACTTACTTTTCACAAGGCAGTGATGTGAAATTTTGATGGCCTGAAAAAGTAAGTTGTGGGGGAGGCAATGCGGAACTGAACCCTCGTAGGTACACTTTGTATTGTCTGATTTGTTAAAGTGCATTGAATTTAGTAAATTGTATTCTGCGTATGAGATTGCATGACTTTAAACTTGGTTTGATGGTCGCAGAATGAGTTTGCTTTTAGCCTGGCCCATGAGGTGATTAGCTCCATTTGTGCTTTGTGGATGCCTCGTTTAATTTGTCCTTTGCAGGAAGGAATTAGTATGGCCTTTAATGATAGCTACTTCTGGGAGAAGCGTTCAGAGCTGCTTGGTGAGATCTCACCCTGTTGGCTACTAGTACTAATTCCAGCAAACACTGTCCAGTGTATTTGCGTGCTATGTGGTGCTGGAGAGAAGCAGAGTGGCTGAGGGGCATGTTGTACCTGCTCACTCCTGAAGTCCCATTGCCCTGTCTGTGGTGCCTGCATGCTGCAGTGTGAGAGATATCAGAGATATCACATTATCTGTGGTACATCCACGCTCTGGCCATTGCAGCACAAAAGAAGGACCAAATAAACAGGATAGCTTTTCGCTTTTTCCAGAGCACAAATAAAACCAAAGTAAGGTTGGAGAGCAACTCGTTCCATTTGTCAAAACTTAACAGGGTATCTTCTGTCCTGAGCAAGGGAAACTGTTGTCAGATGGTCAAGTTAGATACTGGAAATAATGGAAGGTGGTTCTCCTACTTTGGCCAAAATGTTTTAGTGCTTCCCCAAGGAGGGTACACAATAGGCCCCTTGACTCTGCCTGCTCAGAGGTCTTACCCTGGAGGGAGAAAAAGGAGATGGAAAGGAAGAGTCCAGAACTCAGCTGTGGATTCTGATGACTTTAACTCTGAAAAACAGTGAGGGAGATGTAATGGTTTTCTTAGATTTTCTTCCAGATAATTCTAAATTTGCTGAAATGGTGGAAATCAGACTTTTGCTAGATCTTCTTCATACCCAGACAGTTTTGAAAGTGCTTACAGTTTTCAAAACTATTATACTCAAAATTTTATTAGAATATTTGTGCTTCTGTGTTGATTTTAGAACTGACTCTAAGAGGCACTAGGGACATCTTCAATGTCTTTGTTGACTGATTCCTCATATCTTCCAGCTGAAATTTTTCTATAAAAACTCAATACAATTTCTGTAACATCATCTACGTAGGTTTGTTCCATTGCTATTGCTATGAAATTTTCCACTGAAATTTGACTTTGTAAAGATTAGCAGCTTAAAGATACCCTTTTCCTTATGAAGTTGTTGAAGAAAATGTCTTTTTTTACCAACCCACACTCCATCCCACATTTTATGTGTGAACATGCATGTTGGAGGTCTTGTGTGTAAGTATGTGCAGTCTTCAACTTGTAAAAGCAAAAGCTAGAGGGCAGCTTTCCATCCTTGAGAAAGGAAAACGTACCTGTAGTCCTGGGCATAACAACTGTGGACTGAACTTAACACTTCTTTCCTCTGGGTGGCAAGCAGTATGTTTTAGAGGACTCAGCAATTAAGTGGTAGTTTTGATGTTACTTTAAAAGTGGGAAGTTAATTTAGCAACACAGAGTACTAACACTGGTTCAGGTGAATCTGCTTTGCTAGAAATCCTCATACCAGTGTGCCAGTAACAGTGCGAGGTTGAATATAGCAGTAACAGTGCGAGGTTGAATCTAGCAGCTATCCAAGCTCCCATCTCTACTAGGAGGAATATGGTGGTACTCCCACTCCAATATGAGTAGCATTGGACCAGTGCATAAAAAGGATCTGTTTGCTTATCTGCTAGATTCCCACCTAAAATCAAGGTAGGATCTTGCCAGCCCCTTGCACACAGCAGGAAGCATAGTTCTCCTCTGCTACACTGGTGTCTGGTTTATGCCTGCTAGGTAGTTCCACTACAACGATGGAAAATGTACTCTTCAAACGTGGAGATACGTATTGTTTTTCACTTATCCTGGCTTTATGTAGATGGTCTGGCACATTTATTTATTCATTTATTTGAGCAAATTAAAGCAAGCTAAGCGCATTTGACCTCAGATGGTCCTGGTTTAAGTTAATTTGAGAAACAAAGCTCATAAAGTTCCAGTAAAACACATCAACAACTTCCCAGCATAGGTTGAAATGTGATTGCTGAAACATAAGCTCCAAAACCAGATACAGCATGAAGATTCAAAGTCACAATAATGTGAAAAATATGGTAGAGTATATCGATAGCCTTACTAAGAAGTGATATCTTTCATTCAGGCCTTCATTTTGCACTCGGTTGCTGTTTCTCCCACTAGAACTGCGTCTATCAGATTTTGTGCATTAACATTCCTTTTCTAATCTAGCTTGAACATTTTATTTTAAAGCTGGTGATAACCTCAGGTCCTGGTCCAGCAAACACTTATGTGCTTGCGTATCTTTACTCACAGGAGTAATCTCGCTGGAGTAAATGTTTGCAGGTTTGAGGACTTGGTTATCTCAATCCATTATTTCTTTCCATTAAAAAGTAATCTGCGCGATTAAAATAAAACATACAATTCTTTACTCAGAAATCCACCCAAAGACAAAGTGTGTTTATTAGACTAAGGGTCTGCACATTGTCATTCTTGAATTGCACTTCAATAAAAGAGATAATTAAGCAGGGTAGAAGAAGGCAGTCTCGCACACAATTGCACTTTATTTACAAGAGTTTAGTTTGGATCGCAGGCTGATGAATTTACAGCTGTGTCTGAGGAAGGAGATGAAATAGCTTCACTTCTGGGGAAAATCAGAAACAGAGGATCTTTAAGATGCAGTTTCTTTAACGAGGCATCATGCGAAATAACACAGATTTCTTACTCTTGCTGAAGACACGTGGCGGTATCCTCCACCCGGCAGCAGGGATTTCTGCTTGTGGGGGCTCCAGCACATTCAGTGTTGTCAGGCTGTGCAACAGGCGGGTTTGCAGGCACCACATACATGGCATAAAAAAAACTAACCAGCCTCTCATCTGTCACACAGGTCACAGGCCTTTCCAGTGCAGATACTGCCCGTACAGTGCCTCTCAGAAGGGAAATCTGAAGACCCATGTTCTCTGTGTCCATCGCATGCCTTTTGACAACAGCCAGTATCCCGACCGCAGGTTCAAGCGCTCCAGAGTTGACTCCGAAGCTTCTGGGAATTTGGAGGAACCTGCAGCTGTCAAACTGGGGAGCTCAGCAGAGCTAACAGAGGAGGGCAGCAAGGCCCAGGAGTGATGCAGCTTGGCGGAGCCGTCTCCGTACTGCAGTAGCCTGTTGTACTGGGTTTTGAGATGTGTTTGGGTGAGGGTGGGCTAACTGCCTTCCAAATGAAGGAATGGCATGCAAATTCCCAGAAGGGAACAGGATGCTGAAAACGTTCAAATATATGTATATGTACATGTACACAAACACACACACATATATATATATTTACACACACACAGGTTCAGTCATACACACGCTGAATATATATCTACATGCACACACACACACACAAAATACACACATTCCATATGTGTGTGTGTATGTGTTTAAATATATATATCACACATGCAAAATAAATTTCCAGCCCTTAAAAATGGCTGCTAAACAGTTACCTGGCAACAAGTACTTCCAAACAATGTAGGTGGGATAACAAAGTGATTTAAAAATGTTAGTAGGTCGTTAATTATTCGAAAAGCAGGGCAATTGCAAACTTTAAAGTGGTCTTTGTCCAAAAATAATGCTCTTAACAGAAAAATGATACCGTCTAAACCATTTAGTGTTGCCTTGAAGATTGAGGGGCTGTATTTTCATTGTTGAAAACACCTTTATAATATGACACCAGCTGCTGTCATTTGCCTAGCATAGTAATGAGATGTGTTGGTAGACTGCCATGGTGCCAGTCTGACTGGAGCTGTCATTGCAGAGAAAATCAATTCAAGTGGTGTTGCAACTGCAGTACAGGAGAAACCTTAGACGGCCCATAAGCTAGGGTCAGTGCTGACCTATATTAAAAAGTATTGTGGTATTACATTTGGGGTTTTTTTGTTTGGTTTTTTGGTATTTTTTCTTAAAATACAGCCAAATGAATCAGTGGGTAGAAAAAAAATCTGCAACCTCATGTGTGATTGCAGATTTGAAATGTAACTCCATTTTTTTGTAATAATCTTGCAGTATTGAGGGAAATGCTTTTATTCTTTTTTGTTGGTTTTTTTTCCCTTGTCGATGAAAAAGTAATTAGCTATAAAAGTAGAAGTACAATATAGAGAAATATTGTTTAGTGACACTAGTCAGCCTTATCTATAGAAGGTTTTGGTGAGAAACAGAGTTTTATTACATAGAGGGTTGGTAGGTTTTTTCTTTTTTTTTT
>VWYK01061315.1:0-11239 GCA_013399775.1 Semnornis frantzii | reverse complement strand
TGGTGAACTTGTTGTCCGCCAATATATCCTCATGTCATTCTGGTAAAAATGTTTTCATCTACTTAAGTTTGTCATCTTGGTTCCATGTTTTGGAAGGTCTCTGGAAAGGTCACCTTCGCTCTTCTGTGCTCCAGAATGACTCCGGATCTACATTTCAAACCTCCTATAACTTAATTGTACAGTCATAGAATTGTTCTGGTTGGAAAAGACTTCCAAGATCTTGTAGTCCAACTGTTGACTTAATACCACCAACTTGTCTCTCTGGGGCTCTATTCATTTACTCTAAATATCATCTGTGACACATATTTTATTCTGCCAGCTTGAAAGTTAACTGTCAGTTACTGTTCTGGTGCATTAACAAACTGCCTTTAAAAGCACTTAAAATCCCCATGGTTAGAAGCTAACTTTGGCAAAGATGCATGAGCCTGTGTCTTTAATGACTTTCATCATCTGTAGATCATATTGTTTGCTTGCCCTTTTTTTATTTTTTTTTTCCTCTAGTTGCAGGAGGCTATTAAGGGATGGAATTTACTCTCTGTCTCTCAGTTATCACCATATTGTGTTTCTGGTGTTTTCTGCAGATAGAGCCTTTCTTTGTGAGTGTGGCACTGTACGATGTCAGGGATGGCAGGAAGATCTCTGCTGATTTTCACGTGGATTTGAACCACACCCTTGTTAGACAGATGATTTCGGGTCCTTCTTCATCATTGGAAAATGGCACTATTGAAAATACAGACTTAAATGAAACGGAAGAACCACAGGTCAAGGGGTTCCCAGAGGAATGGCTGAAATACCCAAAACAGGTATTCCACATGTGGCTTGTGTAACTTATTTTAGTTCACTAGCAGTATTCATTTCCATCAGGGAACTTGTCTGTGCTGCCAATGGTTCTTGTGTTCAAGAATATATTTTTTTTGGTATAGGTATCCAGATGCTTGATTTTTGAGCTCCCTATATAGGCCTTAAAACCATTTACAATCAAAACATAGGGAAAAAGTTAATGTCTGCTATTTAGAGAAACTGGCCGCGTTTGTCCTGTGTCCTTTAGTTCATTTGCTGACATCTCCCAAACTGGCCAAACAAAACCACAATGTAAAGCAACTCCCAGATTCTGTATTAATCACAGAGCACTTTAACATTCTTGCTGCTGCTGGAAACCTTACCCCCAAAACCCTTAACCTTTTCCTCTCCTGATCATTCCCCCAAGGACCCAGCCAATTGTAACCGATCTAGGCCATTATTTAAGTTCTGTCTGAGAGGAACAGTTATTGGGTTAGGTGATGCTAATGTGCTTCTCGAACTGCCTATTTGCAAGGTGCTGAGTGTGCACAGGCTCACTTCAGCCCTAGCAACTAGCAATAATAATCCTTTCTACCACTTGGTTTGTGACTGTTCCCATCAGCAGAGAGCACCGTCAGGATTTCATTGCTCTAAGATCACAATGCACATTTTAACTGTTCTCTTTTTTCCACAGGCTGTTTTCTCCATAAGTAATCCTCATTCTGAGATCGTGTTGGTGGCAAAAATAGAAAAGGTGCTTACAGGAAACATTGCTAGCAGTGCTGAGCCTTACATTAAGAATCCTGATTCTTATAAGGTAATCTAACAAGAACATTGGTTCCTTTGTTGTCAGCTTCAGCCTTTTGGAAGCTGGAGACATTACAAACTACGTTCACAAACCTCACAAGTCAGTGGCTGCTGAACCCAACAAGCTCACTGGAGGCTCAACTGAAAAAAACAAATGTCCAAGCTCCAGTGACTCGCTGAAGCATTATTTTGTTTGCAGTATATGAATCCATTTGTGGTGCATCCATGTGCTAGTTATACATTAGCAGAGTGAAATCTCCTTTCAGACATCTTTTAGTAATTATAAGTTACTACACTTCACATACAAGCCAAGCTGGGATGGGCACCTGTTTCTCTTTGAGAACAGGTAGTTGTGTATATCACAGTAAAGTGGAATAGCTGTAACTAACACAGTTCTGGCTGAAAGGGGTAGTGAAAGGATTTCAGCAGCATCATATTCAGTGGTCCCCAGTGATAGGACAAAGGGTAACAGACGAAAACTAGAACCCAGGAAGCTCCACCTAAACATGAAGAAAACTTCTTTCCTGTGAGGCTGCTGAAGCACTGGACCAAGATGCCCAGAGAGATTGTGTGGTTGCCTTCTCTGGAGAGGTTCTGAACCAGACTGGACATCATGACCCTGGGCAACCTGCAGGAGGTCACCCTGCTTTGGCAGGGGGGTTGGACTGGATGATCTCCAGAGGTCCCTTCCAAACCCCACTATACTAGAATTCTGGGATTCATCTGTAATACCATTTCTCTCTAATCAGAACTTTTTTTTTTTTTTTTAGGACAGTATCAAGCTAAATTATTTTAGTGACACAATAGCAGCAAAAGTGTATTTGAATGTGCTCTGTGCCGTATGTCAGGACTAAAATAACACTTAGTTTCATTTTTTTTCAGTGTGCACAGAAAGTGCTAAAATCCAACAAGCAGTTCTGCAGCAAACTGGGGAAATACCGTATGCCATTTGCTTGGTCAGTGAGGTGTGTATTCATTCCTTTTATAACTTAATAACATCTTACAGCTTATTCTGCTCTGGGAATTGTGTACTTTTATTCTATTTTCTGCCTGAAGCTTTCTTTGCATGGTCCAGGACCCCAGATCTCAGAGCTTTATTGTATCATTGTCCTATTTTTTCACACAACTGTACATTGGTGACTTTCTCATTAAATGTTACTGTGATGGAATTTCTTCTGCTGGTCTGTAGTGAAGTTGCTAGTGAGTAGCAAAGGTGGCTGATAGAATGTCATTTTACCATGAGCTACACCAGTGATTTCGTGCTAAAAAATTACTAAAGGGACTTTGAAGTCACAGTTCTCACAACGATTTTCTACAAAGATAATTGCTATCTGAAAGAGACCTAAAATGCAGGTACACAGGTTTGAAGCTCTGTTCTTGTGTTTATGTCTGGCAAGTTTTAGGAATAATCTAACCAGGGACTCAGGGGTTATGGTGCACCTAAAACAGTGCCTTGGGGTAATGTTGAGGTAGTATACTTCAGGTATGCTTGTATTTTCAGTGGTTAGTAGGTGACCAAGAGCTGTTATTTCCTCTTTGGGCAGGTCAGTTGGGTTTTACTATGACTCAGTGCAGGGGCAGTAATGGATTTCTCTTATTCCTTTCTCTCCTCCTTCATAACATCTTGCTGGTCACATCCTCGGTTTTGAGACATATCTGTGCCTCCTGATCTCCTACCACATCAACTCACAAAACCAGATAATGGCTTTCTTCATTTTCTTCTCCCTTTAAGTTTCTGTGTAATTATTCTGTCTAACCTTTTTGGTATTCTCCTTCGGTCTTCTGCAGTTACATAGACTCACAGATTGGAAGGGATCTTAGAGGTCATCTAGCCCAAACCCCCTGCAGTGAGCAGGACCATCTTAAACCTGGTCAGGCTGATTAGAGCCCAGTCCAACCTGCCCTGGAATGTTTCCAGAGAAGGGGATATCTACTGCCTGTCTGGGCAACCTGAGGCATCATCCACAGTGTAAAAAATTTCTTCCTTCTGTCTAATTTAAATCTCCCCACTTCTACTTTAAGACCGTCACCCCTTGTCCTGTCCTCAGTGTGCTGTTGCCCTGACATGAGAGAGCAACCTGACCAAGACTTTCCTGTGTGCCTTTGTCTGCC
The DNA here is from genome assembly GCA_013399775.1 of Semnornis frantzii. Taxonomy (NCBI): domain Eukaryota; kingdom Metazoa; phylum Chordata; class Aves; order Piciformes; family Ramphastidae; genus Semnornis; species Semnornis frantzii. The sequence continues at coordinate 7,540 of VWYK01061315.1, read as the reverse complement.
ATGCCTTGAGCAGAGAATGCACAATTTTATATTGCCTATAGAAAGGAAGGGGGTCAATCACTGAGTGAAAGCATTCCCCCTTCTCCGTGGCTTCTGTTCTGATCTTGGAGAGCTGCCTGAAGGTGCAGGGAAGAAGGAAGAGCAAATCATGTTGTGGCCTTGCCTTGACTGTGAGGGATGACTCTGTGTTCCTGATGTGGACATATGGAGCTCCAGAAGTGCATAGTTTCCCTCACCAAGAATAAGTAAAAGCTTGTGATGTTGGAGCATGGTGCTTAGGTGGCAAAGGAGAAAACAGAGAGTGATGTACAGCCCTTTAAAGAGTCCATTTATTTTTTTTATTGCTGTGGGTTTCTGTCGATATCCAGTAGGAATGGGAGAAGCATGTGCATGTTTAGGAGAAAGGCAGGTAATGTGTCTGCTCTGTCATTGCCATCTCAGGGATGCTCATTAATATTTACTGCTGCTGCATAGCCAAAGGAGCATTCATCAAAACCATTGATGGGTGTCTCTTGGGCTGACAGAGCTACTTTCAAGTGTGCAATGGACTGTACAATGGCAAGTGATGTGGGCTTGGCGTCAGGCTGATTTGAGGCTTTTTATTAACTCTGTCCTGACTACATGTGGTCTGTGTTGATGCCATCAGTGATATATACCGCAAATCTATCAGTACTGTAGCAATCTTTAGGTGACATGATCTATTTTAACCAGTTCAGGATCTGGCTAGTCGCTCGAGCATGTAAAGAAAGTTTAAGTGTTCGTCTGCACCTCAAATACTGTGGTGCAGAAAAATACCCAGTTTCAGTCCACTCACTCCAAGAAGGACATTGAGGTGCTGGAGTGGGTCCAGAGAAGAGCAACAAAGTAGGTGAAGGAACTAGAGCATGAGTCTTCTGAGGAGAGGCTGAGTGGTTCTATGAAATAACATGTTTTTAAAATCATTGACCAAGTATGTGAGCATGTTGGTATCAGTGGCATTGCACAAGGAATTTATTTAGTTCATTAGGTCAAATTCTGCACTCATTTACATCTCTTTATGTATTAACATTACTCAGGACTGTCTTTGGTAAAATCAAAGTTTAATTTGACTCTTTAAAATCTATTTCTGTTTTTGCAGCTTGAAAATAGAAGTTTCCACAGGAGATTATCACACTACAGGGGGAAAAAATGGTTTGGCTCTGACCAGAGCAAAACTCTGGGTTTGGAAATGTGGTTTCCAGTTATTTCATTCTGGCATTAATCACACTCCTGGGTTTGTGTGGAAATTTTCCCTCCTTAAAGCAGTTACAGATGCGACTTTTACGTACGCGTTCAGCAAGCCAGAATCTTGACAGCTGAGTATTGCGCATGTGACTGAAACTCTTAATGAGTTTGCGTGGCATCCAGTTTGTTAGCATCATTCAAAAGCATGACTCAGGGCTCCTCCCTGCTTCCTTGCTGGCACTGGTGGGATCTGGTGTCTGCTCTCGCAGGTATAATTACGGGATGTGTTGGAATTACACTGTGTCAGATACCTCCCCTGGCCTCATCTTCCTGCCAGACTGCCAAAGTTTTCAAATATGTACCTCAGCTACATATTGTAGATGAAGGGAAATGTCACTCAGAAATATATTTTTACGCTCCTTCAAACCTTCTCCAGTCTCATAAAGTTCTTGTTTTAGAGCCTAGCAGTCAAATCCTTCAGTAGCTTCTGCAGCTGCTGGTCCAGTTCTCAGCTGGCATAGCTTGGTGTGGCTGCTAGTAGTGAAACTGTGCTGATTTACAGTAGCTGAAGGTCTGATGCTGAATCTCTAACACTGGAAGTGAGCTGTTTTTCCACATCTAGTCCAACCACCCCCTGCTAAAGCAGAGTCGTCCAGAGCAGGTTACCCAGGATCACAGTGTTCAGATGGGTTTGGACTCTCTCCAAAGATTTCACAACCCGTGTGCACAGCTTAGTCCAGTGCACAGCACCCTCAGTTCAAATAGAGCATCCTGGGTTCCGTTCTGTGCCCACTGCCCCTTGTCCTGTCACTGAGCATCACTGAAAAGAGCCAAGCCCCATTCTCTTGACTCCCGCCCTTGATGAGCATTGATGAGATACCCTCTCAGTCTGCTCTTCTCCAGGATAAACAACTCCAGATATATCAGCCTTTCTTTGTTAGAAAGATGCTCCAGTTCTCTCATCGTCTTTGTAGCCACTGCTGGACTCTATCCAGTGCTTTCCTGTTTCTCCTGAACTGGCAATCTCGCAACTAGACACAGTACTCCAGATCTGGCCTCACTAGGGCAGACAGGGAGAAGAATCTCCCTCGGTCTGCTCATTACACTCTTCAGAAGATAAGTGAACCCCAGGGGACCATTTTCCTTCTCATCCACAAAAACATGCAGCTGGTTCCCTGAGCCTCCTAGGAGACAGTGCTTGGTGATCAGCACCACTGACCTGGAGTAAGCTTCCAGCACAGACCTGCTTCCTTTTCCACCTGACTCCCAGCTGTGCCTTGGGAAGTGCCTCTGCACCCTGCCATGCTGAGCAGTGATTTACTTGGTGTCAGAGCTTGTCTGGAATTAGCTAATGAGCTCCAGCAGAGCTTGAGTTTGCTCAGCATCACCTTGCAGAGGTGGAAATCACTTGCTGAATGTTTTAGCCCTAATAACTGAAGATTTTTGACATAGCATGTTGGTGTGGACCTTGCTCTCTCTAACTGCTGGAGGCAAAACCCCAATAGAAGAGAGCTGATGATTCTCTGCAGTTACAAAGAAACCAAGTAGTGGTACTCCTCCATGTTAATTAACTGAAGTCAGGGTGCATTTATACTTCTCCTTGGGATCCTCTTCCAGAGATTTACATGGTTATTTTGCATCTGGCAACAATTTGTCCTGGCATCAATTCTTCTTCTCACTGGCAGTGGAACAGAGGAGTAAATGAAGGAAACAAGACTGGCCAAATGATTCACAGAACAGCACTTAGTGTCAAGAACATTTTACTTTTGTTAAGCAATATTTTTTTTTTTTTATACTACAGTTGAATCCAAGGTTTGTTAATTTGGCTAACGGTTACATTATCCAGCCCAACCAGCATGTGTGACCCTTGGGGGTACACAAAGGGCACTGAAATGTCTTAATTAAATCCTACAAGTGTCAATGAGCAGGAATATAAATTTTTGGGAATGTTTTCCTGTGTTCACAACAGCTGATGCTCACTATTCACTATTCCCACTTACAGGCAGATACTTTTTTTTTTTTTCCCCATTTTGTTTGTAACTGGTTCACTAAAAATTGAGTCAATGCACCACCAACTTGTTTAGTGAAGAATAGCTAAGCCCCAGTGAGCTGGCATCTTACTGCTGGATCACACAGAGCAGATTCAGTGCCTAGGAAATCTGTAGAAGTCTCTAAGGTGGTTCTGCAAAAGCGTTTGTTTCTTTATATGGTGAGACAGAGAGGTTGGGATTTAGCATCTCATTATTATTGCATGTATTTAAAACACTCATGATTTTCACTGGCTAGTAACTTCTTGGGTAAAACTGCCTATTGATGTGAAGTCCTCAAAACACTTCCTCAAAGTAAGGAGTCAGTCTCTCTGTTGACATGAGGAGCCACATCCTTGATGTGTGAGACAGATGGTAAAGCCACACCAGGCTCAGAGGTAGTGAACCTCAGCCAGTAATGTTCTCTCTGGAGCTGCCCTGGGAGCTGCCCAAGAGGCTGGAGAAGATGACTATGCAGCCAGGTGACAGAGGGGTGGGTGGGAGTAGAGAGCTGGCTCAGTGAGGTAGCCTACACTTCTAGATTCCTCAAGTGAGACTTAGCTAGAGGAGAAGGGGAAAATGATGGATCCTGAGTGAGATGAGGATCTGTTCTAGCATTATACCCTAGCAAAGTTTTAAGTGTTTGCAAGACTAGTGCAGATGCAAGTAAACTGATTTTGCCTGTGCTCCTCCAGATGTACAACTCAGAAAAACTTTCTGGTTTGAGGCTCTGCAGGGGTCCTTGAACCTGTGTTAGAATTCCTATCAACAGCCTTGTTAAAAGCTTACACTACAATTTCAAATGTACAAATGGGTATATACATATGTAGCTGGTTGAGTGTTTATAAATACGTAATTTTTTGTTTCTTTACAGACCAGTGTTTAAAGATAATCAAGGAAATGTTGACAGAGACTCCCGATTCTCACCTTTATTCAGACAAGAAAGTAATAAAATTTCCATAGAAGACTTGATTAAACTAATAGCAGAATACAGAAGGTAAGGAACAGATTTTAATTTACTTTGCAAATGAATAAAGGCTTTATAATGCTGTACAGAAAAGTTTTCACAGTTTTGTTGTGGTTTTGGGTTTTTTTCCTTCATTTAACACAGTGCTGAAGCACCAATGTTAAATTAATGTTTCTCATGTTAGCCAGAGTGCTTTAGGTTGGACTTTGCAGGAAAATTGAAATATTACTTGGCACATTAGTAAATATTATAACCTATAAATAGTGAGTCCTTAAATTAGCTTGCATCAGGGTAAGTGCAGGTGAAGTAACCAGCAAGAGAATATTATGTCAGGACAAAATAGAAGTGGAACAGAAAAAGAGAGAGAGAGAGAGAGAGAAATGAAACAGCATTCTTTAATGGTTTCCTCACTCCTCTGTTTTGTTTGTTTGAGTCTCCATGACAAACTACAGAATGGATATGGGAAGGAAAGAACCTCTCCAAAAGTTTTGCAGTATGTAAATTAGTGAGTAGTAGCTTGGCTGGATACTATTCCATATAGGTGTAAATCAGGTTAATTCTAGAGCTGAGTCTTTGTTTATGCTGGGTAAGTGACATGAGAATTGAACTGTGGATTTCTTCCTGCCCATGCTACTCTTAAATGTGCCCAGAAATAAATTAATTAACTTCTCCCATTCTGCTTATATAAAATAAAATTGTAGAAAGTTTGCATGTCTATATATTTCTATATATCTATATAGCTATAAGATTTGGATCAGACACTTAATCTCTTGTGTCATCTTACTGGTCAGGAAACTTCACTGCAATTGTTACTACTCCTGTTATAGGAGTCATGTCTGCTGGGTTTGTCTGTCTAAAGCATCTCCTAGATAAAATTAATTTAACATCACTTCTTACATTGCTTGGGCACAAGGAACCTATCTTGGTCCCTTTTCAGCATGGCCCTTGTAGAATCCATGGTGCTGTGAACTCCTCTTGTCTTCCTTTTATAGAACATTCAATTCAGAGTTTAGAAAGAAAAAGTGGGTGAATTAATCTCCACAAGGTTAGGTTCACCGGTTTTTTGCAAAGAGAAAACAGGGACGAGCCAAGAAGGAAAAAACAAAGAAATAAAAAATGCTGCCAAACAAGCTCCATTTCTTTCCTGCTGTTGCATCTGATTTAATAGCCGAGAGGCGTATGCTTAATGTGTTTCATCTATATTTATATCTTCAATCAAGGTCTGATTTTCATGTTACATTAATTCCTGTGATGTGCCTCATCTCCCTCGTCCTAATTATCTAAAAGGTTTTCCTTTCTGTCATTGCAGAGCAGAGAAGATTAGCAAAATCCAGACTATACCTGGCTGTTTGGAGATTGCAGTTGACTGTGTTCCTTTGGAACATCCAAGTATGATTCCACTTCATAATTAGTTACTAGTTAAGTAAGACATCAAAATAGGCTTTCCAACCAAAATTGCTGCATGGAGATGGTTCTGGTAGAAGTGTCCATTGTTGTATAGAAGTAACTTTGCCAAGGAGTGTTCTTGATTTGTTTTCATTTAATTGCACCATTCTTTGTTTCTTTCTGTACCTGGCCGGAGATACTCCAGCAATAAAAACACAGGATGCTGAATCCACACACAATTAAAGTCCAAGGACCACTTTTTGGTCTCTAAGGGATTAAACCAAAGATGTGAGTGGATGTCTGTAGCTTGAGGTTAATCACTTTGCACTGCTGGTGGGCTGTGGTGTTCATCTCCTCTGTGGAATAGCACATATGGGACATGCAGTAGATTTCAAGATCACTGTCTAGATGGGGACTTAATTTAGAGGCCACTCTGGTATCAGTGCAACAACTTTAAATAGATGCTTCTAAGTGGATCATTCTATCTCTGTTTCAGTTTTGTGGTTCAAGAGCCACATTTCATCATAGAATGGTTTGGGCTGGAGAAGACATGAAAGATCATCTAGTTCCAACCCCCCTGACATGGGCAGGGTCATCTTCCATTAGGCCAGTATCTGCCGTACTTGCAACTGTTACTTTTGAAGAAACTCAGGCCCACCAAATTACTCTGTCATCACATTTTCACAGGGTGTTAGATAACAAAATAATTCCACTAAGATTTCAAAAACATTTTTTACCTTTAAAAGAAACTTATAACTTGGAGCAGGCACAATGATCCAAAGCAGCTTACATTTTGTTCTGTTACCCTGGCTCACTGTGCATTGTGACCAAGTGAAAGTGTCATTTAAGGAGTATGTGCTTGCATAGTGTCCAGTTGCTCTGGAAAGTCAGTGAAAATTCCCTCAGTCTAAAGAATAATGAATTAAGCATTTATTTAATGTAAGGAAAATTTGTCTGAATAAGGCTATAATATAATTTAAACACAGTACCAGTGAAATTCTGTGCAGTAGTGTCTCACCAGTTCCATAGCATGGGGAAAATATTCTTTGTCTGGGTTTAATCTCTCCTGTCTAGCTGACAGAGTTCTCATTTTCATCTCCCAGTTGCATCGTATATTTAATCTAGTTCTGCACTACTTGTTTCTCCATTTCATTTAGTGTATTCTGAGCTAATAGAAAAACTTTCATGAGATATTGAGCTGTAAAATTAATTAGAAACAGTGTCACTTGTGTAGAAACTGTCCCTACACCACTGGTGCTGTTATGCCATCAAATGTCACCAAACACTGTGTGTCAAAAGAGATTTTAATGCTGTACTNGTGTCAAAAGAGTTTTTCATGCTGTACTCTTTAACTTGAGTGAGAGAAACCATTTCAAGATGATGATTTGTAATTGTTCTGAGGAAGCATGGGTGCATTTTAAGACAGGACTTGGCCTGTGGCTCTCATCATTACTTGTTCTTGGCAAGTTAAGGCAAGATTTCACTTGTTCCGTCTCAGCGTTGCTTATTCTTAGTAGTAAGACTGTAAAAACAAACATAGTATGTGATGGTTTTTTGCTCTGTTCTTTTCAAGACTGTGTAACTTCGTCATTTATTCCGATCAAGCCATTTAATGACGTAAGGGATCATCAGCCCACAGTGGAAGTTGAAGAGTTTGTGCAGGAATCAACAAAATACTCTCGACCTTACAGAGTTTACAAGAACCAGTTATACATTTATCCCAAACACCTCAAATATGATAGCCAAAAATACTTCAACAAGGTACAGTATGGGGCCAGGCCAGGCCAGCACAAAACTCTCACTGATATGAAGGAGTTCTTGTTGAGGAGGGGGAAAAGGGGATGTGAGCCACTCGCTTGGCTTTTGACCTTTTTGCAGTCATAAAATATTGACACAGTTTTAATTGATCTGGATAATACTTGTAGTTCTTAAATTAAATTTGCATCTTCATGATGAC
>VWYK01061313.1:0-24567 GCA_013399775.1 Semnornis frantzii | reverse complement strand
TCTGTATCTGCCTTGTAATTTCGGAGTTAAAACATCAGCAAGACAAGACTAAGACAGACAGCAGGATCTTTCACAAACTGGTGCAGAAAGCTGTTCACAGATCCATGTTAACAGTGCTTCAGTTAGATAGGAAGAGTCAACAGCCTGAACACACAGTGCAGAAACAACTTGCTAGACAGCAAATCTGCCTGAGAGAATCCTACTGATGGCGAGCCAAGTGCAAACGGTGCCCTGCTGTCACACGCTCACACAAAACCAAACACCCTGCTGCCATGTGTAAATGGGATGTAACCCACCAGGCAGGGGGGAAACCTCTGCAGAGACCTCCACGCGTGGCTCTGAGCACTCCAGCCACAGGAAGGACAGCTGGGGTCAAGGCAGCAAAGGGGAACTACATGAAGTTCAAAAAACATAAGCTGAAGGAAAAGGCTGAGCAAGATAGAGCCAGCCAGTACAGATGGACGTGGCTGAGTAGGGAAACGAGCAGTAGTCTTCCAACTTGGGCAAAAAGTGCTTTCTCAAGGAGAAAGGGATTGGAGCACCTCCCAGTTTCTTGGGGTGCAGGGTTGGCAGCTTTTCTAGCTGCACAGAAAGTAAAATGCTTGAACAGAGCAGCTGCCTCGAACCATGAATGTGCTGGTTTGAGGCTAATTGGAGTATTTTAATAGAGAAAATTAGATTATAGGCTGTGAAAGGAAAACACTGCTGATGTCTGCTTCACTCATAGGCTTGCTGAGATGGATAAGAGTAAGAACACAAACACAGATAAGACTCTCTCAGAGAGTCTTGGGCTCTCTATCTGGTTTTGGTCTTGGCCTCTCTGCTAACCTAACTAACCACTTTCCTTCTAACCCCCCTGGCTCATCCTCCAAACTCACCTTGCACATAAGGCAGACCCTGGGGTAAGGCAGAGGGGTGGGGAGAAGGTGGAAGGGTGGTTGGGAGCCCCTCCTGGGGACTCTGATTTCTGGGAGGGGGATTGTGTTTCTGTATTCCCTTTACCTTGTCTATGTCTGTAACTCTTCCTGTCTGTTGTGTCTATCTCTGCTTGTACATTGTGCTAAGTTGTAAATAGAACTTCAGTCCTTAACTTCCAGCTGGCTGAGCCTAGTCTGGGGGATTTTCATAGAGGGAGGGTAGGGTGGGCAGGGAACTCCCAAACCATCACATGGTCAAAAGGAGGCAGGGTCACAAACACCTGCTGTGATTGTGTGCTTCTGCCAAAGGCTGCTTTTGTCTGAGGATGCCCTTCCACCCAGCCTTACAACTTGCTGGGACCACATCCCAGTTTCTTGGGGTACAGGGTTGGCAGCTTTTCTAGCTGCACAGAAAGTAAACTGCTTGAACAGAGCAGCTGTCTTGAACCCTCCCTCTGGTCAAAGGAGGCAGGGTCATAAGCATCTGCCATGACTGGGTGCTTCTGCCTAAGGCTGCTTTTGTCTGAGGATGCCCTTCCACCTGGCCTTACGGCTTGCTGAGACCACATCCCACTTTGCCCAGTGATGGGATGAGTATTGTCACTTGTCTTACAGGAATGGATTGAAATCTCCTTTCCTCTAATGCATCAGCCAGCCAACCTTTGGGCACTAAAGCTCCTCAGCCTTGAAAAAGGTGATCCTGAGCTGGATCTCAGAGTGTAGAAGAGCTACCCTGCAAGCACAGACATGACTTTTTTAATGCACGGTAAAACCCGGAGGCACTGAAGTCCCAGTCATGCAGCTTCCAGACCCACAGACCACCTAGACATGAGCAGCTGGATGGTGTCTCAATGATCTCAACAAAAGAAGAGACTAGAAAGTCTTTGTACACTCATCTCAAAGGCAGCTTCATGTCCACTTCTTCCTTCTGGGACCCAAGACTCCACATGAGTTCTACTGAGTCGCCAGGATTCAGTTTTTATGGATGGCTGTGGGATCCCTGCCATAGACTTTCTTTAGCATCAGTCAGCCTTAATGAGTCTTCATGTTCTGCTATGGGTTTTGTGCTGAAGACCCATTTCCTTTTGAGAAGATGCATTTTGGGCACAGGCATTCTCAGGACAAGGTGTCCGACAGCATCACCAGCAAAGGGTGGGCAAACGCAAGACCTTAATACTCCATTTTCAGCTCTGCCACTGTTTTTTTTTTTTTGTCAGCACATCACATGGATTTTGTGAAGTACCTAAAATGAGCAGCAATTTGATACTTTTGTGTGGCAGAGCTGTTTTTTCCCTTGTCCTTGCAAGGGAAATGACACCACTTCCATCCACAGTGGGAGACGTACTGCAAGGGCATCGAGTGTACCACAACAAAGGTGACATAAGTGGGTCCCTAACCTAAGAGAGAAGAACACCTGTCATGAAAACAATTCAAAGCTTCTTTGTTCCATTCAAAGCAAACATCCAATTAAATGGATTCACTGCCAGAGCAACTATAAAACAATAAAAAGCATCCCCCTCCAAGCAGTTGGTCCTCCTCAGCTGTAAACCTCTGCTCCTTTAAGTTACATCTGCTGCTGTTGACCAGCTAAGTTTTCTTGACTCCTCCAGCCCCTTGCAGTTCCATGAGCTCATCTCCTGTGATGTTGCTCTTCTTGGTTTTTCTGAATTTGAAGTACAAGCAGAAGGCAGCAAGGGCCAGGAGAAGGATCAGAACTAGTGGTAAGTATAGGATGAAGTTCAGCAGTGGTGGGGATGAGCAGATCCTAGACAAACCAGTAAACTCTGGAGGAAAAAAAGAAAGGAAAAAAATAATGTGAGGCCCCAAGGCAGTTTGACTTTCTCTCTCCTACTGTTTCTGTAGGTTATCTTCTTATCACTTTTCCCTCAGTTCTCAACAGCTACCAATTTTTTAAAAATTCATACAGGCTACCTGGGGAGAAGGGAGAGAGAAAACAGGTAATTTGCCTCAATTTCTTGTTTTGGAAGGTCAGATAGAGACTCATCTTGTTCAGCTGAAATTTCCCAACTGAAGCAACATGACTCTTTGGTTAACCTATTCCAGCCTGGGCTCAGTAAGGAAAAGCCACATCTCCTTCACATCCTGGGCCCTTGCTGGGCACCAATGATGGCAGGATGAGGTACAAGTGTATTAGAGGCTGCACCACTGAACAAGGATGAACAAGGGGAAAGCAGAGGAAATCAGATCAAGGAGGTCTCCGTCTCTCACACACACCCCTACCTTTCCTTGCTTCTGTGGCATTGATATCTTATTTCAGCCATGCTGAGCTGCAGGCAGCCGTGAATCCTTTCCCTGGCAGTTCCTACAGGACAGCTCTCCATGTGAGGAGGAGGCTGCCTGTACTGCTGCTGGACCCTCTGAGTATTTAAAACAACCATGATTGACCAGTCCCATGCTAGCTGAAAAAGTCTCATTTGCAGCCTCTCCAGTTTTGCCCTGGCCACTGCTTAATCCTGCCCCTCAAAAATCAACACACAGCTTTAACACCACAAACTGATCTCAGATGCACTTGGTCTGCCAGGAAGGGTCATACAAACTCCTTTGGGTCTGTTTTAGCTATCTCAAAGTGTTGCTCCTCAACTGTATTCTTTACCCAAGTCCCATCACTGGGTAAGGAATTGGCTGGATGGTGGCACACAGAGAGTGGTGATCAAGGGCACAATGTCCACCTGGAGACCAGTGCCAAGTGGCATCCCTCAGGGGTCAGTGCTGGCACCAGTGCTGTTTGACATCTTTGTCAGTGCCATGGACAGAGGAATCAGTGCAGCCTCAGCAAGTGTGCAGATGGCACCAAGCTGTGTGGCACAGTCACTTGCTAGAGGGCAGGGATCCATCCAGGGACCTGGACAGGCTGCAGAGCTGTGCCCAGGTCAACTTCATGACATTCAACAAGGCCAAGTGTAAGGTCCTGCACCTGGGTAGGCACAATGCCAAGCACAACTCCAGGCTGGGTGGGGAATGGCTGAGAGCAGCCCTGAGGAACAGGCCCTGGGGGTGTGGGGTGAGGAAAAGCTCAAGATGAGGCTGCAGTGTGAGTGCAGCCCAGACAGCAACTGTGTGCTGGGCTGCAGCAAGAGCAGTGTGGGCAGCAGGGCAAGGGAGGGGATTCTGCCCCTCCGCTCTGCTCTCCTCAGACCCCACCTGCAGTCCTGGGTGCAGTTGTGGAGCCCCCAGCACAGGAAGGACATGGAAGTGTTGGAGCAGGTCCAGAGGAGGCCACCAAGATGCTGAGAGGACTGCAGCAGCTGTGCTGTGAGGACAGGCTGAGAGAGTTGGGGCTCTGCAGCCTGCAGAAGGCTTCCAGGAGAGCTTAGAGTAGCCTTCCAGGATCTGAAGGGGGCTACAGGAAGGCTAAAGGTGGTGGCTCGTGGCTAAAGGTGGATCAGCAGCCCCTCACACTCAGAAGTGTTACCTCTTGGGACAGTAGTGAGCTGGGTGTACCCCGAGCGCGCCAAGCCTTGCAGAACCCAGCCCTTCTCCTGGCTCAGCTGTTGCCACTCCTCCACCTGGCAGTGATAGACTCCAGCGTCACTGCCCTGCACTCTGCTCAGCGTCAGGCTGAAGTCACCGGCAGCAGGGCGGCGGAGGTACAGCCTCCCTGCCAGGCTCTCGCTGCGGTACTCGACGGTGCTGTCGCAATGGAGGGTGAGCAGGCTGTCCTCGCCCCGAAACCAGGTGACAGACAGCTGGGTGTCAGGCACTCGGGCACCTTGCAGGCGGCAATGAAGTGTCGCATCCTCGCCTTCCGTTGCTGAGGTGTTGTGGTTTGCTGTCTCCAGCTGAAGTTGACGCTCTGGGATAGGATGCAAGCAGTGGAAGATGTTGCGGTGTTGCGCTACTGTAGAAATGCTCCTGCCAGCACCAGCAGGCAGTTAGAACTCTTCAGAGGCAAAGTGTGGGGGAGTTGGGGTGGCCATTTGCAAGAGTCTCTTCAGGACATCTACAGGCCCCTTACTCTCGTGACTCATTCTGCCTGGGATGGTTTCTCCCTTCACCATCATCTCTGACCATGTTCACCAACTTCTGCTGCAACACTTCCCATTACCCTTAGAAAAGTGATAAGACATCTTCTGGGCCAAAAGCTGTTTGGGAGGCTGGAATTCTCTGATCCGTTTTATTTAGGGCTGCAGTCTATAAGCCAGATGAGGCTGAGAGAGGGAAGAGCTGAGCCAGCCACAGAGACCCACCATGCACATCAGTCAGTGGTGCAGTGGCTAACCTAGAGGCAGCTAGGCCTTTAGCCTTGTTCTCAGCAGCAACGTGCTGTAGGGTAAGGAAAACTGAGCACCTTGCTTCAGGATGTTCAGAAGCACTACTAGCATGGGAGCTCTATTCATAGCACTGCACAACCAGCCAAGTGGACCATGCACTGGGGGGATAAGAAAATGCCACAATCCACTTTGTGGTGATGCATTAGACATCACCTGCCAGTGGCAGAAATCCCATAGCTGGGTTGCTTTTGGAGGATGTGGTAAATCCTCCTGATTCTCTGTTTTCCCTTGAGAGGCACTAACATCTCAGAATCACAGAAATACTCAGGTTGGAAAAGACCCTCCTGCATCCCTAAGACAGATGCACTGCTGGAGATGCTGCTTCTCCTAAGCCCTGCTGGAGGCTCCAGCATAGGTTTCTCTAGAGGCATCTATAGAGGAGACAACTGCCTGCTCACCCGGGAGCTTGAACTGCAGCGTGGTCCTTCCCGACGCTCCCTCTCCGAGTTTGTAGCAGCCATCGCCCAGCCAGAGACACTCCTCTACCACACAGTAGTACCTGCCCTGGTCCCTGGGGTTCACAGAGAGTATGTGCAGCCAGAAAACGGTACTGGACCCTCTCTGGCTCAGGAACCGAGACTTCTGTGCAGGAGAGCTGAACTCGGCTCCGTATTGCACTATGCCGCTGTAGTCAGCCCTTAGGATTCGCAGGGGGGCTGCGTCTCCTGCAGGAGGCAGGAGGTACCACGTCACAGCAAACTGAGAATGATTCTGGGCAGATGTGATTCTGCACTCGATGGCTGTGTCAGCACTGCTGGCGATCTCCACGGAGCTCTCTTTTGTAGCCACAAGAAGCTTGCTCTCTAAAACCAGAGAAATAAAATAATCATGCTGGCTTCGGCTGCCAGGACATGGGTGCTGGCAAGGAGAGGAATAAGGCTGGTCTGAGAGAGCTTCTGGAAGAAGAGGCAGGACGAGGCTGCTCAGGGGAGAAAGACCCTTTAGGGGATGATGGAGCAAGGGGGATGGGGAGAGGAGAAGAGTAAATCCACACAGCTTTATGTGAACTATGAGGAGAAGAGTAAATCCACACAGCTTTATGTGAACTATGAGGAGAAGAGTAAATCCACACAGCTTTATGTGAACTATGGAGGGGTGCTACTGATCAGGGCAGTAGAGAAGGAAGCACTTGAGGGGCCATGGGGTGGCAACAGGGAGATGGAGACAGCCACTGTGTTGGAGTTTGGTGGTAAAGCTTCTGTCTGAAGCAATGTGTCTGTCTACCATGGCTTCTGTTAGGGGGCTCGCACCTAAGTGTCGAACCCAGCCCACAGCTTTGCAGACTGAACAAGAGTCTTGTCTCAGACTGACTGCAGAGCCTGTGTGTCTTTCACTAACAGTCCCCATCTCAGGATTTTGCTGTGGTTATTAATCAAAAGCCATGGAATGCAGCCCTGAACATCTGCTGCCCTTGCACCCAGCGACTGTTCAACTTAGTGCTGAGCAGTTCAGCAGAGCAGAGCTGTGCTGCTGTCCCCGGGGCACAGTTCAGTTACTCCCACTGCTCCTGGTTTGAGGGACCCCCTTCCTACAGCATGTTACCCTCTGCTAACACCTTTCCTTCTCCTCCAGAAGTGGAAAGGCTGCAAACTAGTTTCTTTGACAGGCCTCCAACCACCTGCATTTCCCCTCAGCCCCCCCCCTCCTTTCTGAGACACCATCTCTGTCAGATGGGGACAGCAGTCAGGGGAAGGACTACACACAGAAGTCTATCTGTTAGTAGATAGAAGTTATGTAGCAGAAAACACCATTGGGTTTTTAAGGGACTGTAGGTTGAGTTTTCCTTCTTGGCATTTTCCTTATGCAGAACACTGTACCACAGAGCCTGGGGGCAAATGAGCTCCCTGAAGCTCAGGCCCTGGGTGCTGGTTTGGGGACAGGCTGCAGAAGACACACTGAGATACTCCTGCAGAGTGTCTCAGCCCAGTGTCCTCAGCAGCAGCTCAGCAAGGTCCTCTCCTCTGTGGCACATCCCTGAGGGAGGCAATAGGTGAACTGATCACCATGGAAAAAACCCCAAAACCTTAACTTCAGCTGCTCAGCACAGGGGAATATCACTCAGCCTGTTGAATCCAGGAGCTTTATTCAGGGACCTAGAAGTCAGTTCTGACAAAGGGAAACTACAAATACTCCAGTAGTTCAACTGAAGAATTGATGCCCTTTTCAAAGGCCACAGGAGAGGAGCAGACAGGACCAGGGCTGGATGTGGACATCAGGGACAGCTTCCCTATGTGTCATCCACAGTCACATCTGCTAGGGAGACTATGTTGGCAGAGCAGCCCCACCACTCATCATGAGGAGCTCTGCCACCTCTCCCAGCAAAAAGGAACTCAAGGAAAGCCAGCTGTGGGGCTATGCAGGACCAAAACGTGTGCCTCCCTCCACCTGACCTCCTCTGAGCAGCAGTGCTGTAGTCAGGGACAGGCAAGTAAAACCCAGAGCCTTTCCCAAGCCCAGAGAGGCTTCCAGCACAGCAGACAACAAACTTTGTGGGGCAACAGCCTCTCACCGGTGGGTCTGGCATCCACTGGGGTACAAAATCCTCCAAGGAAGCAAAAGCTACTGGAGCTTAGAGAGGAGCCATGGGGGTGACTGCTGTGAGCACTTGATTTCAATGAGAAAAACTGCTGTTATGCTCTTGGAGAGGATCACCTCAAGCCACAGCAGAGCACTTGCTGCAAAGCTTCTTTGTTTCAGCCCCAGGTCTCTTCTCACTGCTAAAGATCAATTACTGGAAGGCAGAGCAGCTGCCTCCCCCTTCCTTTGGCACAGAAAGGCATGGTGCTTTTTTCCTTTTCAATTTAATTAATCAAGCTGAGCCTCTTGCTGCCCAGCTCCTTGTGAACCCTGCCTGCCGACTCCACAAGCATCACAGACTGATGGGAGCATCCCTGCTAGGGCTGGGTGGCATCTGTCTGTCCAGGGCATTATTATGAGAGTCCACCAAGAGTCAGATGCTGAACTACTTAAGAAGCCAGAAATGAAAGAGACCTTCACCTCATGTTATGACCTTTCAATACACATCCCTCACATCTGAAGCTACAGGCCAGATCCACAGTGGCATTTAAACTCTTAAAGCACCAGCTGACACCGAGTGGTAAATAAAGTGCTGAAGCAAAAGTCAAGAACTCTTGACAAAATCTCTGTAGGCTTCAGCCATAAGGTTTTATATATGAAAAAAACAGGCTGGTGATTTTCATGATTTGCAGCTTAATTTTCTGTAGCCTTGCCTCATCTTGTTGCTGTTAGAGCCAGCTTGCTTCCTGGACTTACTCCTCTGTCTTCCCAAACATCCTTCCCTGGCTCTTGTTGCATTTCTGAGGGAGATGGTACTACAGCAAGCAGCTACCTCCCACTGCACGTCACCCCCTCCCAATTTCCACTATCTTTACAGCATCACAGCATCCACTAACACCTGCAATACATTGGGAGTTAAATGCTGTAATATCTCACTGCTCCATTGCTACTATATCCTCTGTGTAGGTGCTCTACAATTACACCTGCTCCTTTTAATGCCATTCACACTACTGACTGTACACTCACAGGTGCTGCCTGATGTTACACTTAGCCTCGGTACCACCCCACAAGCCTCCTGCCCCTAGCTGGCTGTAGCTCAGGTGTAACATGAAGCAACCCAGCACCCATTTCCACATAAACAAGGAAGGAGCATTAGTGGAGAAGGAAGAGCAGCACCATGGAAACCAGAGAGAATAGGGAAGGAAATACACTAGTTTATGCTTCTGCAAACCCATCAAGATTGAAAAACATGTGAAATGCTTAATTTCAGTTTGCTGCCTTGTGATCCCAAAAATTCAAGGATTAGAGAAGGGAGCACTTAATGCATGAAAAAAGAACAGGAACTCTGCTTTGCTGGCAGAACAGACATAAGGGGGGAAATAACCAACCATGTTCTTACACTTGCCTCCACAGACTCAGAGGTTTTAGAGAGAAGTTCTTCCTTCAGTTCCTAAAACCTCCCTTCAGTTCCTCCAGCAGGCTCAGCCACAAGCAGGACAAGCCAACAGCATGCTGCTGCCAGGGGTGGTGGGGAGCAGGCGCCCAGCGGGACGGCTGGCATAGGCTGTGGGGCATTTGCAACATCTCTCTTCCATAAGAGGACAAGACTCCCTGCACAATGCTGGCAGGCACCGTGGCAACACAGACACTGCCTGCAGAGGTGGCCATAAAAGGGAATGCTGGGCAGGTCCCCTGGCTGTGCAGTCCAGCTGTGCCTCGGAGGAGATAACTCCAGAGCAAGCCCCTAGCACCTTGCAGCTCAGTGCCGATTCGAGCCCAGGAGAGGGTCCTGGCACTTTCTCAGGGCACCTCAAACATACCAAGGGAAGCTCAGGATGACACAGACATATCCTAGTACCAGTTTTAGGGGCCGGTCTCTCTTCATCACCTTCCAAACCCTACAAGCTCACAACTGCAGCATTCAGTTGGGTTCCTTGGAAGGGACTACTGCATCCCAGAAACAAGGCTTAAATCCTAGCAGCAAGGTGATCCCTATATGCTTGGCATAATTTGCAAACAAATGGACATTGCAACACATTCCCAACACCAACTTGCCTCCAGGAACATCATCAGGAGTTGTGGCCCTGAGAGGTGACCCCACTGGGGACACCCCAGTCATCAGTGGTTCTAGTTGATTCTGCTCATGTTTGAGGGATTTAAAGTTGCACAAGGAGAGATCTCTTGATGAAAAGCTCAATGTGAGCCTGCAGTGTGAGTGCAGCCCAGACAGCAACTGTGTGCTGGGCTGCAGCAAGAGCAGTGTGGGCAGCAGGGCAAGGGAGAGGATTTTGTCCCTTTGCTCTGCTCTCCTCAGACCTCATCTGGAGTGCTGTGTGCAGTTCTGGAGCCCCTAGCACAGGAAGGACATGGAAGCGTTGGAGCAGGTCCAGAGGAGGCCACCAAGATGCTGAGAGGGCTGCAGCAGCTCTGCTCTGAGGACACCTGAGAGAGTTGGGGCTCTGCAGCCTGGACAAGAGAAGGCTTCCAGGAGACCTTAGAGTAGCCTTCCAGGATCTGAAGGGGGCTCCAGGAAGGCTGGGGAGGGACTATTGACAAGGTCTGGGAGTGCCAGGACAAGGGGCAATGGGTTTGAAGTGGCAGAGGGGAGACTGAAAGTGGATGTTAGGAGGAAGTTGTTTGCAGTGAGGGTGGTGAGACACTGGCACAGGTTGTCCAGGGACATGTTCAAGGCCAGACTGGACGAGGCCTTGAGTGACCTGTGCTAGTGGGAGGTGTCCCCATCTATGGCAGAGGGTTGGAACTAGATGATCTCTGAGGTCCCTTCCAACCTTACCATTCTATGATTTTATGATCTCTGATGAAGAAGTGTTCCTGGAGCTGCTTACCTGGCAACACCACCTTTATCCCTACGGGATTGGACCTGGTGGTAGCTGCAGGCCGCCCCAATGGCAGAGTGTTCCTTCTCCAGACCTCCACCTCACACCAGTATGTTCCCTCATCAGCAGCCACGGTACTGTGCATGTGCAGCCTGAAGGAGGTAGCAGTCTTCATCAGCTGGGCTCTGCCCTGGAAGTGTGGCTGTGCTGTCTGCCAGGCCACAGTGCCACTGGGAGAGACCCTGACCAGCTCATGGTAGTGGCCAGCAGGGGAGCCGGGCCGGAAGAACCACCCCACGGACATCGGCACTTCATCAAGGCTATAGTTGGCGCTCACTTGGCAGACAAGTTCGAAACTCCTCCCGTAGGTGATGGTGGCAATTCTGCTTCTCAGCGTGGCTTGCAGACCAAGACCTGCTCAGGAGAAGAGAGCTCTTGGTGCTGGGACAGAAAGTCTTCCCCTTGCCACCGCCCTTCCCCAGCAGCACCACCCCCACTGCCCCTGCCACCTCAGCCCCACGGCAGCCTGCTGCTCCTCTGTCACTGCCGTTCTTCCTCAAGTTGCACTGTGCTCTTCCAGCCTCGGGTGGTACCTGGCCCTCTCATACCTAATATTCCCAAGTCTCCCACCCTCAGCTCCCCCATGGCAACCCTGAATACCCTCTCTTTCAGGATCTCTAGTCCCACCCCATGGCTGGGAGCCAGCAATGCTCTGCTGATGCTGCTGCCCTGTTAGCTGTTTCTTTTCACTGTCCACAAAGGCCTAATGACTCCTGAGCCTGACTGGTGCTCTCGTGCACACAGCACAGCCATAAAAATGGTAAACCACCCCAAAACGCAGCTAAAAGCTGCCTCTCCATCAAGGCAACCACTGCAGCAGTCAAAAGAAGAAACAGTGGGGAAACTGCATGCTGGGGAGGTTAATGGCTCAGTGCTCAGACAGGAAGGTAGGAGAAGCAACTAGATACCAACACCAGAGGTGTACCTCTGACAAAGGCCATCATGCAACTCCACAAGTGCCTTGGCTGAGCTTAATTACTGCAAGTAATTATGCTGCTAGAAGAGATATTTTGTATTTCAAGAGAAGGAGACACTCAGAAAGACCTGCTGAGCAAGCCACTGCCTTTTAGGTCTCTGGACATTTTAAGATGCTGTGTCCCACTTGTCTGGTATAAAATATGTCATTGTCAGATCACCCTACAGCAGCAGTGGAGGTCAGAGCACAGAAGACCTCTGTCCTACCAAAAAGTGTCCTCTCGCTTCTCCAGCCTGTCTCCAGTGTGGCCCCTCTGAAAGTGCAGAAACAGACGTGGCTCAGCTTACCCACGGAGCTGACTTTGACTGCTGTCTCGCCCTCCTGCGTCCAGCTCTGCCCTCGGAACCACTCCGTCGCCCTGCACCAGTAGTGGCCGCCGTCGCCCTCGTCCAGCGTGGTAGGGATCACCAGGGTGAAAGTGCCCGAGCCTGCTTTCTCCAGCCGGAGGCTGCCCCGGGTCCTGCTGTCCCGGTAGGTGCTGCCGAGGCTCAGGGTGCCGTCCTGCCCCATGGCGGCCACCAGCTCCCGGGGACCTGGGTGCTCCAGTGGCAGGTGCCACCACTGCACGGACATGGGGCTGGTCCCTCCTTGCACCTCGCAAAGGAGGATCAAAGCATCTCCGGCCACGACCTGTGGTGTGCTGGTGGACACAGACAGGCGCAAGCGGCTCTCTGCAAACAACAGTTACTGCATGGGAGGGGACATTGTTGTGCTGCTCCAAGAAAGCCAGACATACTGTGCCATTAAAGGAAGAGACCAAGGGTGATGGTTTGGGAGTTCCCCACCCCCCCACTCTATGAAAATCCCCCAGACTAGACTCAGGCAGCTGGAAGTTAAGGACTGAAGCTCTATTTACAGCTCAGCACAATGTACAAGCAGAGATAGACACAACAGACAGGAATAGTTACAGACATNCCCCAGGAGGGGCTCCCAACCACCCTTCCACCTTCTCCCCACCCCTACACCTTACCCCAGGGTCTGCCTTATGTGCAAGGTGAGTTTGGAGGATCGTCCAGGGGTGGTTAGAAGGAAAGTGGTTAGTGAGGTTACGCAGTAGAGAGCAGAAGGCAAGACACTAGAGAGCCCAAGACTCTCCAAGCCCAAGAGTCTTATCTGTGCTTTGTGTTCTTATCCATCTCAGCAAGCCTATGAGTGAAGCAGACATCACCAGTGTTTGCTTTTCACAGCCTAGCATCTATTTTTTATTATTAAAATATTCCAATTAGCCTCAAACCAGCACACCAGGAAAGACTTTTAGAAAGGAAAGGAATTGCACCTCACAAAGGAGGATCAAAGCATCTCCAGCCACGACCTGTGGTGTGCTGGTGGACAGGCCCATGCAGCTCTCTGCAAACAACACTTACTGCATGGGGGGGAACATTGTTGTGCTGCTCCAAGAAAGCCAGGAATACTGTGCCATTAAAGGAAGAGACCAGGAAAGGTTTTTGGAAAGGAAAGGAATTGTCTAAAACTTTTAGTCAGACTTTTCTTAAAACTTTGGAGAGGACTTTGTGGTTGTTCTGTGTGCTGGTTTGAGGCTAATTGGAATATTTTAATTAGAAAAATTAGATTCTAGGCTGTGAAAAGCAAACACTGGTCATGTCTGCTTCAATCATAGGCTTGCTGAGATATGCAAAAACAAGGACACAAACATAGGTAACAAAGAGAGTCTCTCTCAGGGAGCTGCTGTGTCTGCNCTCTGGGAGCTGCTGTGTCTTCTGCTCTCTGCTGTGTAACCCAACTAACCCCTCTGTTTCTAACCCTCCTTGCCCACCCTCCAAACTCACCTTGCATGTAAGGCAGACCCTGGGGTAAAAGGCAGAGGGTTGGAAGGAAGGTGGCAGGGTGGTTGGGAGCCCCTCCTGGGGTCTCTGATTTCTGGGAGGGGGATTGTGTTTCTGTATTCCCTTTAACTTGTCTATGTCTGTAACTGTTCCTGTCTGTTGTGTCTGTCTCTGCTTGTACATTGTGCTGAGCTGTAAATAGAGCTTCAGTCCTTAACTTCCCGCTGCCTGAGTCTAGTCTGGGGGATTTTCATAGTGGGAGGCGGGGGCAAGGAACTCCCAAACCATCACATTCTGCTTCAGGGTTTTATTTGGGCTTTTTTCTTTAATAGATTTCTTGGGACATGGATATATAAAGAAATACTTAAGGAATAGAGTCCCAATAGGCAGCTGCTGGTTCATCAGAATAGTCATCATCTAGCTATGAGAAAGAAATCAAGGGTCTTTTTTTAGAGTGGTTTCTCACAACTCATCCCTCAGAAACAGGGAGAACAGTCTGATGAAACCAGCAATGATCCCTCACCACCACCACCAGAGAAGTGCCTGTTCTGCTGGGCCATCTCATGATCTCCAGGAGTAATGACAGATGTTGCTCACAGTTTTCTGTGCCAAAGACACAAGAGGACTGAGCTTCCCCTAAACTTTACCTATTTGCCCCCAAGCATATTGCAAAGAGACTGAGCTAAAGGTTTACACTTCATTCAGAGCTGTTGCATGCCATGCTAATGTTTGCCAGAACAAGTGCTTTTCCCATTATCATCTACTAAAAACACCTATGGTGCATTTACACTCAAGTGTGTCACCTTTGTTGAGATGAGGCCAGACCTGAAGCATTCCCCCCCCCAGGGATCACTGCAGGCTTTACCCAGCAGAGCAGCCATTAGGACTTACTAACCTTTTGGCTTCACCTCGACTTGGATGCCTGATGACAGATTCGTTTGGATGCTGGAAGAGTCTCCAGGAGTCCTCATCTCAGAAACTGAGCACTGGTACATGCCACTGTCCTTCAGCCCCACCTCACAGATGGTGAGGACATAAATCACATTGCTTTGCTTGAATGCTCGGAGTTGCCCCAGCTTGGCTCTCTCCTCATATTCATCTTCCCAGATCAATACTCCCTTGGGGTCTACTCTGGCCACTTCCACACCATCAAGGAGCCAGAGCACTTGGAAGTGCCTGCTGCTGCTCTTCTGGGATCCCACCACACAATTTAGCTGCAAGGTATCACCTTCCAAAAAGGAGTTTTCAGCAGCAGTAATGTCCACGGAGAGGTCTCTGCCTGTGGTCAACCAAAAACAAATTGGGTGCTGGGTGGTCCTGCCTGTGGTTCCCACCTGACAGCACCAATGACTTTCCAGAGGGAAATGAGAGGGAATTCTCTACTGGGACATTTCCTTACATGAGAGAAGTGATGAGGATGGAAAATTTTGCCCATGGGGAGGTGGTTGGTAGCTCCAGGCACTAATGAACAGTTGCAGGTAAAGGAAGAGTCAGAGCCTCGAGCAGCTGAGCTCCCCCTTTCAGAGCAGCTAACTCTCCCAGAGCAGAACACCCACTGGGACAGCTTGGGCCACAGTCAGCCCCTGCCCAACTCAGCCATCTAAACTGAGTGCTGCCCTAACCCAGAGGCACTGGCTTTTGTAGGGCAGCTGCTCCATCCTCCCCATTCTGGGGCTGAGGGTGTTCTGCTCCATGTAACAAAGAACCCTTAAATGAGGAAGGGACAGGACTTTATCACACAGTGGGCTTCTTAATCCTGCTGTCTGTTGTGGGAGATGTTGCACATAGGGCTGGCATTCAGACATTGTCTGCATGTGATGCTGCTGGTCCCCACATGCTGCAGCCCTCATTGGCTGCTACAGAATGTGGACAAGAGATCCTCTTCATGTTGGAAAGATTTTGGGTTAGTTCTCACAGAAAGCAGAAGTGTCAAGACTTGTCACAGCACAGCAGGGTCAGAGAGAAGCAAGAAGAGTTGGAGATCAGCTCCTAGTCTGTGTGCTGCCTGCCATACTGACCAGCAAAGGGGAGCACAACAGGGGCATGGTCATGCTCCCCTTCACAGGTGCTCTTGGGCAGTCAGCTGCACTTGAAGTAAGGATCCTGTTTCTGAGACCTGTGACATGATTCACCTTCCTTGCAGGCCATTCAATGCCTCTACCAGTAATGCCCTCTGGTTCCTGGTATTGGCCTGGCTGGAGAGACTCACAGGCTACCCCAAAACCCTGCACTGTGACAGCAGAGAGCAGTGGCACGAATGAGGAGGGCTGAGTGCCAACTCCCTGCACAAGCAGCCTGGCTCGTATCACTCCACCTCCTTGGGTCACTGTGGTGCCCTCTCTGTGACTAACAAGGGCAGGGCTGTATGCTGGAGTTTGGAGGCAGAACAGACTGGCTGCCAGACTGCCACTGGGAGGACAGTGTCCTGTGAATTTAAACACTGGTTCATAAACAGTTTGTGACCAGGAATCTCAGCCACTGCAGACATGTTTGGAGAGTTTATAGAAACCAATGGAGCAGCTGGCTCTGGTCAGCAGCCACGGGCTCCCAGTGCAATGGGGTGCTGTGAAGCTGTCATACAGGGTGCTGGAGATGATCCTGCAGACTTCACTTTGCTCCCTCTGATACCTTGCCCTCCTGAGCTGCGCATGGGTGCTTGGTCCTTGCTCTTTCCTTCCTTTGGTTTCCTGCTCTGACTCAACAGTCTGCTGTGAGACACAAGTTCCCCTCACCACCCTGGCTCCTCCGCCCCCCCAGAGCTGTGGCAACAGGGTGCATCACCACCAAAGGTAGGTTTTCAGCCAGAGGCATGCTTCCGTTTTACTGCATATTACTGCATATGTTAAAGGGCACCAGCTAAACACAACCATGTCTTGGCTGCTTTGAGGTAAAACTTGCTGGTGAGAAAGTCAGGTTTTCCCTTCCTCTGGGCACAGCTACCCACACACAGCTGGGGACAAGCAGAGTGAGAGACTGGAGCCAGGAAAGGGCTTGTGGATGGAGGGATGGCAGGCAGGAGTAACACAGTTCTAACTATCCTAGGAAGGTGGAGTCAGAGGAGTTTCCACACCAGCCTTGGGTGAGCCACCACAGAGCTTGCAGATGCCAGCAGCCATGGGAAGCTGCTGAGCAGAGGGAACAGGAGGCACCTGGCAGGGACAGAGTGGAGCAGGGGTGGATGGGCAGCACTGACAAGGGCCTGTTTTTCAGACTTCCCTGTTTTAACCCATTTCATACATCATAGCAGGCCTAAGACTCCTCTCTTTAAACACCTAGTATGTTTTCCTACAGCACAATCCAGGAGCTTGTTGTACTCATTTCAAAGCACAGTCTGAGCCACGCTCCCAGTATCACCATATATGAGCTCCTTAGAAGACACAGAGATGGTCTAAAACCAACACCAGTTGTCCTGGAGGCTGGCAGACTTGTGACAGCACAGACAGACAAGATATCTCCAGTGGATATCTGAGCTGTGCAGTACATGCAGCATATCATAGAATAGAATGGTAAGGTTGGAAGGGATCTCAAAGATCATCCAGTTCCAACCCCCTGCCATAGGCAGGGACACCTCCCACTAGCACAGGTCACTCAAGGCCTCCTCCAACCTGGCCTTGAACACCTGCAGGGAGGTTGTGGAGCACAGAATCACCCAATGTGATCAAAGATCATGTTGGGTGATTCTGTGCTCCACAACCTCCCTGGGCAACCTGTGCCAGTGTCTCACCACCCTCACTGCAAACAACTTCCTCCTAACATCCAGTTTCTATCTCCCCTCTGCCACTTCAAACCCATTGCCCCTTGTCCTGGCATTGCAAGACCTTGTCAATAGTCCCTCCCCAGCCTTCCTGTAGCCCCCTTCAGACACTGGATATCCTTGTGTCCCTCAGCACAAATGGTTGAGGCACTGTGATGGGCAGCTGACTGTTATTTACCTCAGCTCTTGAGGCCACGAGACCCTCAAGACAATCTAACAATTGCAGTTTGCTATGCACTGGCTTAACATTGCCAAGGAGCCAACCTGCTGTGGGCATGTGTTGTTCCCTCTGCTAACACCTTCAGTGAGCCCACAAGGTTGCATCATCACTGCCAGCGTTTTAGATTCACCTCCATGAACCTCTAAAGTGAGAAACACAAACAGTTCCTGAACCAGGGCTGCTATGGCCTCAAGCCTTGTTTTCTGCCCTCAGTGCCCAGTGGAGGTGGCCAGACCCACAGGTGGGACCCTGGGCTGCAGCAGAAGCAGGCGAAGGCCATTGGAGGCTGCTGCTTATAATGCCTTAAATGCACACAAAGTAGCTGGAGCCAACAGGTGAGTTTGCAAGGGTCTTACCCCAACTCATGACCACTAGTGATGTCCTGTCTGTCTGCTTGTGGGAGATGTCCTTCCATGTCTCATCAGGATCCTCAATCCACTCGGCTGCTTCACAGTACAGCTGCCCCTGGTCAAGCAGCTGCACGCCCGAGATGAAGAGCTTGTATGTGGTGTTCCCAACCTTGTTCAGCTGCACATCTCCTGCCAGAAACCTCTGCAGGTAAGAGGGCCCTGGGCTCAAAACAAAGTCCTTGGAGAGGGTGAGGACCTCCTCAGCACGGTGTTCTCTTGCTCCCTGAAGATGGTACCAGCCAACAGAGAGATGTGTGTGCTGGGCAGTGGACTTGGACACCTCACAGGTGAGCTCCACAGTGTCCCATTCAGTGTGGGTGAGGACCTGGGGTGCCATGGAAGCTGAGAGAGTGTCTGCAATCACTGAGCACAAGGGAAAAAAAAGAGAGGAAAAAAACACAGGAAAAATCATTTCTTGGCCTCATCTGGCAACCATCCACTCCAAAACCATAGCCAGGCCCTAAGAGATCTATCAACATAGGAGAAATAGCTGACTGACAAGGCTTCCATCAGCCTGTGCCAAGGCCTGAAGTGTTAGCATTACTTAAGCAACCCCAAAGGGACTAACATCCAGCACCTCATGATCTGAAATGCAGCTTCACACAACACCAGAATAGAGGAGGAAGCAAGTGCAGATACCAAAGTGGAAGTACCATGCCACCATGCTGACTTGGCTGCCTCATAGTAGGGCCTTTCACTTTTCCTTTCCATTTGATTACTTTCCCTCTCCCAGTACTCTGCAAGACCACCTCCTCCCTTTGTGGGTTTCCTGCTTGGGTCAAGTCCCACACTTCAACCTAAGAGGACATCAACAGCAAATACAGAGAGTCTGAAAATTCCTGTTCTCTTAAGTGCTTAGCTGTGAAATGTGGTAACTACGTCAGGAGCTGAAGTTAACACTGGCCTGTGAGACAGAAGAGACTTTCTTTTCACTTCCCTTGTCCTGTCTTGGAAGCAACAGCCAGAGCTACCTGCAAGGGGGCACCTGGGTGTTCCTAACTTGGCCACTCAGGAGTAGAATAGAATCATAGAATGGTAAGGTTGGAAGGGATCTCAAAGATCATCCAGTTCCAAGCCCCTGCCATAGGCAGGGACACCTCCCACTAGCATAGGTCACTCAAGGCCTCCTCCTACCTGGCCTTGAACACCTCCAGGGAGGTTGTGAAGCACAGAATCACCCAACACGATCAAAGATCACGTTGGGTGATGCTGTGCTTCGCAACCTCCCTGGGCAACCTGTGCCAGTGTCTCACCACCCTCACTGCAAACAACTTCCTCCTAACAACCACTTTCAATCTCCCCTCTGCCACTTCAAACCCATTCCCCTTGTCCTGCCATTCCCAGACCTTGTCAATAGTCCCTCCCCAGCCTTCCTGCAGGCCCTATTCGTGTACTGGCAAGCTACTCTAAGGCCTCCTGGAAGCCTTAGCTTCTCCAGGCTGAATAGCAATCCAACAGTGGGGAAAGAAACAAACTTGGTGTTCATCAGTCCCTCTAATCACTCCTTTTCCCAGCTGCCCCTCTATCAGAGACCTAGAGATGAGCACTTTTCCCCAGTGCAAAGGTGGGGGCAGCAGAAGCCTGCTTGCACCCCGGCCGGGCAGGGTTATACCAGGACCCACCTGAAAGATTTGTCTTGGCGCTGTAACTCCCAAAGTACCTCTCGTCAGTGTTGGGCGTGTGGCACTCGTACTCCCCAGCGTCCCGCTCCTGCAGCTCGGTGATGTGCAGCAGGACAGCATCCCCCTGCACTCGCTCCACGTAGATCCCTCGGCTGCGCACACGCTGGGTGTAGATGGCGTAGGGGAAGGAGGGGTCGACAGTGCTGACGATCTGCACCTCCCGCTCCGGGGCGGACGGCAGGTAGATGGACCACTGGAAGTTCTGCTCTGCTGGACCTTGGTAGCCGCTCACCTTGCACCACAGCGTGATGTGGGATCCCCTCACGCGATAGAGAGGTCCCTTCTGAACAGTCACCACCCGTTGGGCAGTACTGACACCTAGCAGCAAACAATCAGCGCATGTGTACAGGAGTAGATAGCCTGAGAGTGGTGATCAAGGGCACAATGTCCACCTGGAGACCAGTGCCAAGTGGTTCCCTCAGGGGTTGGTACTGGCACCAGTGCTGTTTGACATCTTTGTCAGTGCCATGGACAGAGGAATCAGTGCAGCCTCAGCAAGTGTGCAGATGGCACCAAGCTGTGTGGCACAATCGACTTGCTAGAGGGCAGAGATCCATCCAGAGGGACCTGGACAGGCTGCAGAGCTGTGCCCAGGCCAACTTCATGACATTCAACAAGGCCAAGTGTAAGGTCCTGCACCATTCAGGGGAATGGCTCAGAGCAGCCCTGAGGAACAGGCCCTGGGGGTGTGGGGTGAGGAAAAGCTCAAGATGAGGCTGCAGTGTGAGTGCAGCCCAGACAGCAACTGTGTGCTGGGCTGCAGCAAGAGCAGTGTGGGCAGCAGGGCAAGGGAGGGGATTGTGCCCCTTTGCTCTGCTCTCCTCAGACCCCAGCTGCAGTCCTGTGTGCAGTTCTGGAGCCCCCAGCACAGGAAGGACATGGAAGTGTTGGAGTGGGTCCAGAGGAGGCCACCAAGATGCTGAGAGGGCTGCAGCAGCTCTGCTGTGAGGACAGGCTGAGAGAGTTGGGGCTCTGCAGCCTGCAGAAGAGAAGGCTTCCAGGAGACCTTGGAGTAGCCTTCCAGGATCTGAAGGGGGCTCCAGGAAGGCTGGGGAGGGACTACTGACAAGGACTGGGAATGGCAGGACAAGGGGAATGGGTTTGAAGTGTCAGAGGGGAGATTGAAAGTGGATGTTAGGAGGAAGTTGTTTGCAGTGAGGGTGGTGAGACACTGGCACAGGTTGCCCAGGGAGGTTGTGGCTGCTGCCTGCCTGGAGGTGTTCAAGGCCAGGTTGGAGGAGGCCTTGAGTGACCTGTGCTAGTGGGAGGTGTCCCTGCCTATGGCAGGGGGTTGGAACTGGATGATCCTTGAGGTCCCTTCCAACCTTACCATTCTGTGATTCTAGATGGTATGCTGGGGCGACATCTGCTACCCAAAACAGCAGTGGGTCTGGGCATGCAGGGGACTACAACATAGCACTGAGAAGAATTTCTGTGGCCTCACTCTTTGAAGCACAAAGTCCAAGGGACTTTATACTCCTTGCAACTGTAAAAGCAAGTCTTGTAACCAATAGACCTCCAAGTTTTGTCTCTTAGCACGCTGAGGGTCACACAACAGAGACCAGAGCATCACAGCCAGAGGATTACGAAGCCAATTCATGGCTGGAAAGCATCTCTCAGCCAGCTACCCAGAAAGAGCAGTGACCAGGTTGAGAGCACTGGAGGAAGCTTGTGGTGTGTCAAAATCAAGAGGGACACACACAGACGTGTGGGGAGAGGGAGCAGGTACCAGAGTTGACTAACACCACAGGAAGAGATACAGTGCAGAAGCCAGTGAACACAGGACAGCAGAGGGAATTGGCAGACTGCATCCTGCAGAGGTGCTCCATGGACAGAAACTGGGGAAGGGATGAGAGAGGGGGCCCATAAGAGCTCCTCTAAAGGCAAGGGGCACCAGGAGGCATCAAAGCCTCCCTTCATTTCTGCCTGCAAAGTATCTGGGAGGTAATGACCACGGGTGCACCCTCCTTTCCTAGTGGTGATACTTGCTCTATTCTGGTGCCCAGCATGCAGCCCCAGCAAAATGTTCACAGGATGTGGGCACTGAGTCAAAAAACAACCATGGAGACAATGCCAGGGAAGAGAGCTACTGGCAGCAGAGCCCAGGAAACCCTCAGACCTCCCCCCTTCCAAGGGAGGGGGAGGCGAGGTAGCCCCCTCTGTACCTACCCCAAGCAGCCCCAAATGGAGGCATGCATGACTCTTGCTAGGGTCCAGGCTGTGGCTTTGGAGACAAACCACAGTGCCAGAAGGAACAGGACACTGCACTTCTGCCCATGGCCACTGAACCAGAGCAGCACTTGCCACAGAGGCCCTACTGGCCCTGCAGCTCCAGCAAGGCACTCCATGAAGCCACCCATCAACATTGAGAGGGTCCTTTACTTCCCCCTCACCTAACCCCAGGAAACCCACCACCACCACCAGGCAGGGTACTCACCCAGGAGGAGAAGGAAGGAAGGCAGCCACCAGACATCCCGCCAGCCCCATGAGAAATGACTGCACTTTGGTCCTCTCCCAAAGGGGTAGTGGAAGGTTCTCATGGGTGATGGTGACAGCCACTCTGCTGTTCTGAAAGCAGCTGGGAGGAAGCTGCCCCACATATGTGGTTTCCTCTGCTTTAAAAGGCTGGGGAGATGCTGGGGAGCAGGAACAACAAAGAAACACGCCTCTGGGAGGTGACAGTCAGCACCCCATCCCCACGCCACCTGGGCGAGGGTGATGCTCAAGACCCTTCCTGCTGCTGTGAGCATGCCAGGTGCCTGGTGCTATCAGCTGTGGCTTTGTGTCTGACGGTCATTCAGAGGCTCAGCCTCTGCCTTGTGACTTCATTGCACAGGATGTGGCCAGATTTCTAGGGCTGAAGCTCCCCACAACTATTTATTTTTCACAGCTTCAGACAGCAGCACGATGCCTTAGGTATATGTTGGTGTTGCACACTGCTCCCTGAGGGCCAAGCTCTACCTTGAGGTGCAGTGGGACACCCTGAGTGAAGTGTCTCTCCCATAGCACTCCCACCCTCCACCATAACAGCCAGCCTGGCCTGGGGGACTTACTTGCTCTCAAAGAAACACCACACAGTCAGAAATCTCTCCTGCAAGCACATCACATGGGCAGGCAGCTGGATGCAAGGGGTCCCAGACCAGTGCTACTCACATGGGCAAGACTACCACAGGGAGCTGCACTGGGGGAATTGAAGCCAGGAGCCTACTGTCCACAGCCCCAGAGGCAAGTACTGTGGTGGCATCAGCTGCCATGTGGCATTAGGTTGTTGGCACTGCATGGTTGCTTCTCTGACGGCAGGTACCAGGGACATGATGGGAGGCTGACAGGGGCACATCCTGGGCAAGGGGCACCTCAGCCTCTCAGCCATGCAGCCACATACTATTGAGGGGTTTAAACCAGAGACATTCTCTGAAAGGATTTGTTTGAGGGGTGGGGTGGGGTTGGGGAGGGTTTATTTTAGTTATGGTTATTTTTGGTTTTGAGATTTTTTTGGTTGGTTAGTCTGAGGTATTTTGTTTGATTGTTGTTTTTTTTTTTTCCCTCAGAAAGAATGGTGGCACAAAGCATTTACCCTTGAGCCATGCTGCTCCCACCCTGCTGTGAATGATTACATTAGCTCAGGGATTCACAAGCAAAACCAACCATAAACCAAGTCCTTCTGCTTGATCCCACAGGACTCCTTGAGGGAACAAGATTCATGTAACGAAGCAAAACAAACACGAGGTCTCTCTTCCCCATTTAATAAACTGATTCACAGGGCAGCCTGGAGGGCCAGGAGATAGCAAGAGAGGCTCCTCACTCTCTGTAAGGCTTGCACCTCCATTAGCAGGCTCCTCAGAAGCCTGCACGTGCAGCTCCCACAGCACCATGCAGCCCCGCAGAAAAGCCAAATACAGTCCGGAGGGGATGAGCTGTTGCAGCAACGAAGGCCCTGTGGGGTGACACCTGTCCTCTGCCACCCACCCTCGTTGCCATGAAGTGGAGCAGAAGAGCAGCAGCACCTCTTCTGGGGGAAGTGGGTGCAGCACAAGGCTGAAACCCATGCCCTGGATCCTCAGGAGGTGCGCAGATGAAGCAAAGGCTGGTGAAGAGTGGAGTGCCCCAGGCTATTGGTGTGGAGGGCCTGCATTCCTGTGGAAGTAGGACACAGCCACACCTATAGCCCTAACTGCAGGTAGGCTTTGGCTCCCTCCTGCAGGATGAAATCCTCCTGACTCAGAAGGAAAGGCATGAATTAGTTTGCTTTCCAAAAGCAATCCACTGCCAGCAGAGCCCTGGGGATGCTGCTGCTGGCAGTAAAGCCAACCCGCTTATGGCTAAAGCATCTCTGCTACAGTGACAGAGTAAATGGAAAGGAAACTTGGAGTTCAACCTCAGTGAGCTGACAGTCAGTGTGCAGATAAACACACACACGAGGACAGTTTCCCTCCAAGCTTGTGCCTCTAATGATGCATGAGTTGCTGTTTACATTTGCAGTAGAGACCTGGGGAGAACAGGACGGCCTGGCCCAGCCCTAGCACTGGTAGTGATGATGCTCTGTGGGCAAAACCAACAGCTCCCTCTTCCCAGATCTGTGCAATCTAAAAACTGCTCTCTTCACAGCAATCAGACACATGGAAAGGCCATTAACCACAAGAGGCAGGGTAGAGGATCAGAGAATCCTTTACAAAGACAGCACTGCCACCAGAAAACACATCAGGGAAGCCAAATCTGTGAGGAGAAACATCTCCTTACTTTTCCTGAGGAAGACACCAAATGGGAAGTGAGGGGGAAATATGCTTCTTGGATAGCACGAGAGATCCCTGTCTGTACTTACAAGAAGCAGAGGACTTGCCACTTCTGAGTCTAGCAGTGCATGTGCCCATGCTCCCTGCTCAGCGAGGTGAAGTGCTGCACCAGGACCACGGAGATTAAAAACTAGTGACACCCAGCCCTTAACACAACCTGGTCAGCACTTCAGCAGTGGGTTCACAACCCACTGCACCCCAGGAGGGTAACACTGTCTGAGAGCACTCCAAATTCCTTCCTTCTCCTCCTGCTGTGGGTTTGAATGGGGAGAAGAGGGAGGTGTGAATACTGCTTCCCCTATACCAGCTGTGTGGCAGCCTGCACTGG
>VWYK01061312.1:4866-29143 GCA_013399775.1 Semnornis frantzii | reverse complement strand
GCCTTTGTTAGAGGACCACATGTGGCTGCTATTCTGTTTGCTTTATCTGCTGCTCATTCTGAGGTTGGTTAAAGTAGCTGTTCAGAGAGATTGATTTTGATCCCAGATATGTGTGTGGTAGCTGGGCAGTTCTTGAACACAGCAACAGCAAAGGAGCTTAATGCCCAATTTCCTCCCTTGCCAAGACTACACTCAACAGGAGTTAAGAACTAAAGAGTCGTCTTAAGTTTGGGGCATGTTTTGGTGGTGTTTTTGGTTTGGTTTTGTTTGTGGGGCTTTTGTCAGATATAGAAAACCACCACAAAATGGTGACAGTGGCTTTTGGCTGTTTATCTTCCTGGTTATAGAACTCTGCATTGATGTGAAGAGCTACCAGAGTGCAGGTATTGGTGGAGACAGGGACAAGGCAACTGTCATCATGTTGCTCAGACTGATTTTGATTAAATTTCAGTGTCACTAGGTAGAAATGAGTGCAGAGTTCAGTTAAAAAGACATGAAAAAGAGAGTGGTACACAGACAAGTTGATGAGAAGCTGGACATGAGCCAACAGTGTGCACTTGCAAGCCCAGAAAACCTAGTGGCATCCTGGGCTGCATCAAATGAAGCAGTGGTTTGAGAGCGAGGAGATGTAGATGGGATATAGATGGGATGTTTGGAACAAGTTCCTTACCATGAGGGTGGTAGAACACTGGAACAGGTTGCCTAGGGAGGTAGCTGAGGCCCCATCCCTGGAGATACTGAAGGTCAGGCTCTACAAGGCTCTGAGCAGCCTACTTCAGTGGAGGATGTCCCTGCTTGACTGCAAGGGAGTTGAACTAGATGATCTTTGGAGACCTCTTCCAACCCAAACCATTCAGTGGTTTTATGCATGCAGTTTCGGACAGCTTGACAGAGCATAGGATAGTTGTGCCAGTGAACTCTTGCTGCGTTCGTCTGCCACAAATTTGGGGGCTGGACTACATGACCTTTGGAGGTCTCTTCCAAACCATTCTATGACTATGATATTCCTCTTGCAGCTACAAGTCAAGTACCTACATGAGCATTCAGCTTAGGTTACTGATGTGTTTGGTGTAGTGTGAACTGTTTTGTCTGTCTGTAACAGTGTCTGCGCAAATGGGGTTACAGAAGATGTGAGGACATCTGTTGGATTAAAACCAATAAGAACAATCCTGGAAAGACCAAGACTCTGGACCCTAAGGCTGTTTTCCAGCGAACCAAGGTAAAGGTCTGGCCCAGTTTCTCCTCTATCCTTTCTCTTCATGCTGATGAAATACCCAGTGTCCCACAGGGTGAAGCATTAACCTTTCTCCCCTTGTAGTCAGTGTAAGATAGAGAATTGTCACCTACACTGAACACTGCTTGGTGAGTTTTTGTTCTCTAAATGTGGTATGTACTTGAGCCTTGTAGAAGCGCAGGTGCTTGAGGAGAGTTGAGATTGACAAACGGTAATTAAATGGAAACTGAATAGACAATGCTACAGTATATGGTCATGGTTTTGACCTAGGAGTTGTTCCAGTTATGGATAAATGGTAAATAAGCAGTTTGTCTATTAGCAAGTTCCTTTCCAGGTTAGAGGCTTAGAGACTTGGAGGTGGAGGAACACCTGTGTAATGGAACTTAAATGTGGCATGTGACTAAACTTAATGTCTGAAGAAATCTTTAAAAGTGTAGATTATGGAGTCCTCTGAGCTAAGAGACTCCAGTGCTATTCAAAGCCATCAAAATGTATGTAGGATGAATGAAAACTTGGGTTGGGTGTGCGTGAGTGTGACTGTGGCACTTTTGCTGAATAGAGTAGGCTGACAATAATTTGAGGTGCCGTTAACCTCAGGACTCATTCGACATTAATCGTTCATTAGTATTAAACATCCTCAGCCCTGTCTCAGATTTGCCAGTTTTTATAAGTATAAGCTTCCCTTTCAGATATCTGGATTCTTTCTTTCCCTTGCATTTACATTAATTCAAAGTTTGTTTGAAAGTGTGTTATACTGGTTATAAATATTTAGAAGTGTAAATACTGTATGTTTACTGCATACAGTGTTGCAAATAGGAGCAGCTCACTCACCAGGGAGAAGTTAAAACTAACACGGGAGGATCTGGAGAGGACTTTCTGTCTTTGTTTAACAGAGAATAGTTTCTAGTATTAGAGAATTTCTCTGTTTATTGAGCAAGGGTTGGGCTGAGGTCACTGTTCACAATAAAAACTGAAAACTGAGTTAGTTTATCCTGCTATTTAGGCAGGATAAGTCTGTTGTGCAACGTTTATTTACCAGGGATGTAAGTGCTGTGCACCTGTGTTCAGGTATCTCTAGGTGGATGCTTTATGCTCTGCCACCTGTTCTAGAATCTAAGGTACTAATGATTTACAGAAATAAAGAGTTCTAGGTAGCTCTTCTAAAGACTAGATGAGGCTTTGCTTGATGTGCAGCTTCTTTAGCAGTATTCTGCCTTTTTATGTATCTTACTGTAAGATTTGAAAACTCTGTAGCTTGGGTGCAGTTGACCACTGCATCCATTTGGTTGGTCGCCTATTCTGCCTTTTGTATTTATTCACTAGCTCTTAACACTCTCCTCAAAAATCTGGAAATGATCATTTTGTCTGCAGCCTCTTCAGAGCCATCTGGTGTTGTTTAGCGAATCAGTGGTTTATGATACTGGGGAAAATGGCTCATCTGAGCTTAACATTTCCAGAAACAGAACTCTGAAATGAGTTCGAGGAACCTTCTGTACATCCTGTACCCATCACGGTGATGTCTCATTCATGGATTCTATGCAGCAGTCACTGAAAATGATCTATGGTGGTTTAGAGGAAAGCAATGCATGTTGCAGTTAAAGGACATTGCAAATGCTGATTGAGTTGGCTGAGGGTGCATTTACAATTTGGTAGTGGTTTGGTTTTACTTATTTGATACAGTGATACCTTCTAGACAGGTCTGATGGTGAAGGCTGCTTCTGTAACAGAGGTACAAGATTTAAAAATACATCTCCTGTTCACTGAGAGTTGTGGAAGTTATTTCTGTGAATAAAGCCAGGATCAGAATGCTGATACAAGCATCGATGACAATCACTATTGCCTTACTCTTGCCAGCACCTTGTTCTTTCTTTTCCTTGTGATCATGTCTCACCATTTTCAGCTTAAAGCTCTAACGTTGCACTATTCGAAGTCCAAGTCCAAAAATTCTATTTGAGTTTTACCACTTCATAGCATAGTTCCAGCCAGATATAGCCAACACAGTTTTTAGAAGGTTCTTTTGATAGCTCCACTTTTTGTTCTTCACGTTCATGCTTCAGACTTCTCTGTACAAGAGGAGAATCTCCTCTGCCTAGAGGTTCTTTTCTCCCCATGGTGTTCAGACCACAGATGTGGGTACTGCAGCAGCTGTGCAGCATGTGATGAGTGCTGTCTGTGGTGTGTGTGTGTATAGGAGCACTGCCTCATGGGCATTAAGGGAACTGTGCGTCGCAGCACGGATGGGGACTTCATCCATGCCAATGTTGATATTGACCTGATCATCACAGAGGAGCCTGAAATTGGCAACATAGAAAAACCTGTGGAGATTTTTCACATCATTGAGCATTTCTGCCTTGGACGACGACGTCTTCATCTCTTTGGAAGGGACAGTACAATTCGACCAGGTAACTTGACTGTTGTCAGATACATAAATTGTAATTTAATAACCCTCTTCTATCATCTGAGGGCACTTGATGGGGGGGTCTGCTGCTGATCTGGTTTAGTGTGATCACAGAGGGGCTGGAAAGCTTTGCTGTGGTGTAACAACAGGTAGGGAGGAGGCAGAAAGGGTCTTATGAAACCAGAGAGTGAATGTTCCTATAGCCAGGCGTAATTAAAAAACAAAAAGAAGCCTTTAGGAATGTTAAACTCAAATATGAACTTTCCAACACCTCTGGCTTTCCTGGAGGTGCCCTTCTCTTTCTGATCAGTGCAGATGATGTGTAGGTGTCTGTCCCTATCACCTCGGTTACCATTTACTAGGCAAAGGACAAGGCCACTGAAGCCTGACGTGTGCTGTTGCTGACGTTTCCTTTGTTCCCCAGGTTGGCTGACTGTGGGACCCACCCTCACTAACAGCAACTTCAATGCAGAAACATATTCTTCATACTTCACAGCTCCCAACTCCCACCTGACTGGCTGCACTGAGGAGATCGAGAGACTTCGACCCAAGTCACCGCCACCCAAGTCCAAGTCTGACCGGGGTGGTGGTGCTCCCAGGGGAGGAGGGCGAGGAGGGACTTCAGCAGGGCGGGGAGAAAGGGGCAGAGAGAGGAACAGAACTAACTTCCGGGGTGAGAGGGGCGGCTTCAGAGGGGGACGTGGAGGTACCCATAGAGGAGGCTTCCCCACCCGCTGATGACTGTTAGATAATAACTCTTCCCCTGGTCCTGTGCCTCCTCTCTGAATCTTCTTCTTAGTCATGGTTTTCTAAAGTCAGTTATTCTGAGACTGAAGCTAGGTAACTTTTGAAATTGTTTTTGGTGCAAGCAGCGACAGATACCTCCCTTCCAGTGACCAGTCTGGACATCACCTCACCCAGCAGGCAGGTCCTGCAACTGACAGCACTGAACTTGGCCTCCTGACAGCTGCTTCAAGCGGAGAGCACCCCTGCTTCAGAGCACGGGTAGGACCGAAGTGGAGACACTTGCTCTTCCCTTATGAAACTTACAAGTTGTGGGGCTGCCTTGACTGTCATTTTCTCTAAAACACACGTTCCTCTTCCGTGGAGTGTTGGGTTTGGACTGACGTGAATGAGAAGATGGAGTGGGTACAAAATGCAGTTCTGAACTGCATGGCCATAGCAGGCTTACTCATCACAGAAGAAAAAGTGCTGTGTCTATACTGACACCTATTTTACCTTTTCGTAAACCAAGGAGCAAGTTGAATAAACAGAATTCTATTTTTTTCTTACTTGGTTTAACTTTCCCAAATTATTCCTGGGAATAGGGAACAAATTTGTCCTCCGTTTGTCCTTCACGCACTCACTTCTCATGTCTGTAGGGGGGCAGGAAAGGGGCAAGTCTGTGCTGTCATGTGGTGTGCTTCATGGAAAGCAAGAAGCTGTGAGTCTATGAGCAACCCAGAACTTCTGCAGAGGTCTGGATTGCTTCTGAAGCAGGGATTGTCACTGTTCTGTTAGGGAAAACAGTTTTACTGCAGAGCGGTTGCCGTGTCAGTACTAGAAAGGCCTCACTGGCGGTCATGTGAAGTGCCGTTCTAAGAGCTGCTGAAAAATACCCAGCTGGGTAAGGAGGGCACAGCAAGGGAACAGAGGCTGGATTTGTCAAGGGGTGTTAGGCAAATGGAAGTGGAGCGATGGTGGTCAGCTCCAGAGTGCTGTGCGAGAAGGAAGCAGCTTGCTGAGTTGTGTAGTGTTTGGTAGTAGCAAACCACAGCTCTGAAGTGCTTGGTCAGTTCTGGGTAGACTGAACAGAGTTGCTGAAGTCTTAGGTGCTGGAAAATTGGCTTTTAAGTCTCATTATGTTTTGCTGTTGAAGCCTAGATTTTAAAGAACTGTCCTGTAAAGCAGTGGATTATTAAACTTGTTTATCAAAGTTCATGTTGAAATATTTTTCTTGATATTTTGTGAGTTTGTTCTCTTTGAGGTTTGGGAATTGCTGCTTTACTGTGTTTATTCCCTACTGGTATAAGGAGTAGGCAGGTGCATTCTTTTGGTTCTTGCTCAGAAAGTAAATACGGGAGACACATCCTTAGGAAAGTTGCTTTAGTGCCAATTGCAAACAGGTTTTGTTTTTCTCAGTTAGTAGAAAGTATTCATCCCTGTTTCTCCCTTTTAATTGTATGTCCACAGCTGATAGTTCAGTGTGTAGGCTGCTCTTAACAGATTAGGCTATGCCGAAGAGGAGACTCAGAGCTGGTCGAGATGTGCATCTTTACCAGTTTGCAGAAGCTGGGGTGCTCCTCAAGGCTTCAGTGACTTGGGACCGTAACTGCATGTGGTCTTGTCCAAAAAAAAAAAAAAAAAAATTCTGCTAGATCAGTCCCTCTTGAGCATACAGTTTGGGTTCTTGGGGTTTTCTCTCAAAGATCCAGAGACTGCTGAGCTAGCTGGATAGGCAAACTTCCCTGGGCAATGTAAGGTAGGTGCATCTTGTTAACAGGCAACTGACCTCACTGTTGTGCTGAAGGTTAATGGACAAGGAAACAGAACTTTCTAGGTATCCTCTATGAAGACAGACACCTGCCAGTCATACTGTGGAGGTGCTTTCAACAGCAGGAGACTGCCTGTAAAGGTAAGAGTGATATNAAATGGGTGTGGTGCACTTGTAGTCATGGAGGTGATGGTTAGGAAATGCTGTAGTGAGACACTGTCCACTCCCACCCATCGTACACTAAAAACATCTGGCTGTTTTTGGACCCTATCTGTAGAGGTGTCTAGAGCTGAAAAGCTTTTAATTTCATTATGTGTTGTCAGTGAATGTCTCAGTTGTAAAGCTCTAAAAGGAAGAGGAGGATAATGCTCATAGTCGGGGAAATGAGGAATATTTCATTTACCACAAGTAAAGGAAGACTTAGTTGGAGCTCCTTGGAGATAAAAAGCCTAACAAGTTGCTTCCTTCCCAATTGTACTGAATACATAATGGCACTAGTCTGATTTGGGGTGCCTGTCTAGATCTTGTCATCTTTCCATTCTGGAAGAGGCTTACAGTGCCGTGAATAGCTTACACCCTCTAGGAATTAAGTGAAGGATGTGACAATTGCACTGATAAATGCTGAAGCATCCCAAGTATCTTATCTTCAAAGGGATGTTAAGGTTTTGGTCAGCTGTCCAGGTCAGGATCGAAATGATTACCTTGAGAAGGTTCCCTCTTTCAGCTGCTGTTGGCTGAAGTGCCGGATGTGCCCTGGGGGCTTGAGGTTCTTCCCCAGTGCAGTATCGTGGCCGCAGGTTCATTGCGTATGTTCACAGATGTCAAATGCTTTGTTCAGTGCAGTGGCATTTCAGCTCCAAGGTAAACAACAATTTTAATCTGACAGTAGGAGTTAAATGGTGTTTTGGAATACCCAGATATCTTAAAATCCTTGGCAAGGGATAGAAATATCCAGAGTGCACTCTAGGATGAGTCAGTTACATTGAAAACAGCTGTAAGTCTTGTTTCTTCAACAGGACTTCCTGAGGATATCCTGAGTAACTGAGAGTGGTAGCTCAGACTCGCTGTTTCTGTCTGTAGTAGAAAAAAAACCAATCTCTGCTTCTAAAATTGGTAAAGTTGGTCACTGTAATAAAAATTGCCTAGTGTCATGGGATGAAGGTCTACAAGGCTGTTCTTCTGGGTGAAAAAGCAAACCGTAACTAAGGGCTGTAGTGAAACAAAGTCATTGTAATTATTGCACCACTAAAGGACTAGCTAGCCTGAATCTGAGTTGAGTATCAGAGCCCAGCAACAACTGCACTTGTAATGTCTGTGTGATAGTTTTTATGATTGCTGTGAAAGTGTCTGTACCTTGGTGCTATTTCAGCCATGATGATGTTGTCTGTGTGTAGGTAAAATTACCTGCAGGTGAAAGCCTGGAGCACTGAAGAATTATCTATGCAGCAGTAAACAGCTGTGTATTAATACAGCTTTGTGCTGAGCAACAACACCTCTGTCCCTGGAGACCTGGTTCTCTGTAGGCTCTCCCCAGTGCACAGGCAAGTGACAAGCACACTTCGTTCCGGAACTGTAGGTGTAAACCAGGCTGCTCAAAAGTATTTGGTCAGTATTGCTTGCCAGGTCTAACCCAACCAAGTAAAAGATGCACGTAGCTGTGCCACAGAAGTGGTCTTTAGGCCATCAACAGATGGGCTGGAGTAATGTAAAGCAATGGATCCGAACAGGAGTGGATTGAGAGGAGCTGTCTCAGGAGTCTGGAATTGCATCTTTCCCTTACCAGGGGTGGTTAAGTGATCTTTCTGAAACAGTTCAATTGCCAGGCCATTTTGGCACACTTGAGACCTGGTTTGAGCAAGTGTAAGAACTGGAAGTTCTGTCTGTTTTAATAGATAGATAAGAGATGAGCTGGCCTCTTAGCATAGCCAAGATGACCTCCCAGCAGCCTTTACCAACCTGCAGGATGCACAGCTTTGTTTATGCTGTGTAGGAACTGGTGTTGCTAATGTATCTTTGGTACCAAACTGTGTTGAATTGCAGTGCTTACAGGGCAAGGCAGGGGGAAGAGCTGCACGAACCCTGAAGCCAGTTTCCATTGCTAATTGTCTTAAACCACCCTCTGTAGTGCCCTGGAATATCAGGCGTAGGTGCTGCTATTCAAGAGGTGTTGGATAGCTTTTGGCAGAGGCTGGTAGCATTAAAAACTTAAAGACCTTAGTATAGGAAATGATAAACACACATGATTATATTTAATAACTGCTTAATTTTTTTACATA
The DNA here is from genome assembly GCA_013399775.1 of Semnornis frantzii. NCBI lineage: Eukaryota > Metazoa > Chordata > Aves > Piciformes > Ramphastidae > Semnornis > Semnornis frantzii. Next base: position 20,741 of record VWYK01061312.1, on the reverse strand, counting down.
AGAGTTGCTGGTGACATTTACAGAGTACCCTGATTTGGAATTGCAACAAATAGTTCTTACAGGGTAACATCTTCAGCTAAAAAGTGCTTGTCTTGGCATCTGAATTCAGTCTGAGGATCCATTTGTAGTATAGTCACTTATTTAACAGCTCTCAGTCATTGCAGTGGGGATAGAACTTTTGGTAAGCTGTCAAACCAAAATGTGCATCTTAACTGCTGGTCTTGGATACTGAAATGATTAACACAAGTAGCAACATTAACATGCTTTAAAGCACATTTTCTGGTTTTTGAGATCCAGCTCTTATCTTTACTTTTGAGAGGTTTTGCGTTCTTGGATACACTGATTTTTGTTAAAACAGCTTTTCAAGTTTGGAGGCATTGGTCCTAAAGATGCACACAGACTGCTGAAGGATCTGAGGTAAACAGTGCTGCTAAAGGCTCTGGCTTTCTAATGTCTGCCTTGAACCTCTGCTCATACCAATACTTATTTCTCAAAGCAGTGGCTGTTGTAAAAAATCAGCCATGTGAGAGGTCACTAAAAGAGCTGGTATTAGGCAAGAGGCTTGTTTCCTATAGCACCACAAACAACCTTTGGTTAGTGTCAACTGTCTCATAGCTGACATGCCACTGAAATTTAGAGGGACAGATGATTATCTGAGTTGGACTGAGAATATTCCAGTTAGCAAAGGTGGTAATAAAACCTCAGTTTGGAAAATGCAATTAAATAGTCTGCCCATAATACTTGAGAATTGTATCATACCTTGTTTGCCAAACTTGGCTGGAGGGTTGTGCAAGTGCTGTTCTTCCTGTGCTCCACACTGTTTGCAAAACTTAAGAGTAAGTCCTGGCTGTGGAAGGTCACCCAGCACTGTTTCTGAAAGTGATGGCTTGTCCCTTCCAGGAAAAGGGGATTCTCTTTTTGGAGATTTCAGGGTCCTTCCTGTGCAAGTACTCAGGCTGAACTACATGACTACTGCAACCCGATTCACTCGATGCCCTCACTTAGAAAAAGCAGTGAGTTGTATTTTTCCACTTCTGCATAGATTTTTAGCATCTTTCCTGGCTCCTGTATAACTTAGGACTAGCAAAATGAATAATTAGAAGAGTTATCTCTGTTTTCTAAATCATATTTTAATAAATGCATATCATATGCTCCTAAGCCATGACAGTGTGAACTCTGGCAGTTCACCTGGGAGAAAGAGTTAGGACTCTCAGAAAATTAATACCTGAGTGCAGAACTTCCTATTCTATAGCTTAAGAAAGCGAAAGGCTCAATGAGAGGTGATGTGAAACAGAACTGTACAGAGAGCACAGAAAAGGGGCACTAAAGCACAGCAGAATGACCAGGTATGGTGGAGCTTTGGGCCAAAGGCAATGATTGTCCCTCTTACAAAATCAGACACTGACAAATCGAGTTTCCTTAACTGAGCAGCTGGCAGATCTCTTTGTGAAGGCAGAATAAGAAATCGGCGTAGGAAGCTCCTCCATAAATGCTCTTGTCTTCTACCAGCAATTGTCGGAAGAGCATCTCTGGCTGCTCCCGCTGCTTCACTATCACCAGCTGGAAAGGTAAAAGATACACTGAGGTACAACCACAAGCTGCCACTACAGCTTTCCTGGGTATTGCTGTCTGCTGGGGTAGGGCAATCACCAAAACCAAATCTCCACATCTCAGTAGCTGTGTTTATGAACACATGACAGGACTAGTGTGAATTAAGGTCTGCAGAACAAAATGGTCACCTTTTAGCCATGGCTATCTCTGAACATTCTTAAGAATGAAGCACTTCCGAGGTGCTCTTGCCCACGCTGCAGGCTGGAACTCAGCTGACATAAAGGACAAGTGCTGATCTGTAAAACCTTTCACAGGTAAGTCTCGTCACAGCCAGTAGAGTTCTTGTGAACAGGAATGAGGGGAGTTACCTTCATAGTGTAGGGCTTCTGGCCCTGGAGATGCTCCAGTATTGACTTCAGTTTCTTAGAAAATGGGTTGTGCAGGTCAGGCAGTGATGTCTGTTCAAATGACAGCACAGCAGGGTGTTAAGGTCCAGCCACAGCTCTTGGACTCTCACATAAGCTACTGCTACCTGATGTGAGTTACTGTGGATTTCATTCTAAACTGGGAAATGCCATTCTCTTCACAAAAAAGACTTCTCTAAGACATTTTTCAGTTTAAAATCATCACTGTATGACAAGTTCAGGAGAAATTTTTAAACTATCGCAAATGTTTTGCTCCCATTTTAGCAGTACACAGTCAATAGGACTTTTATCTGCAATAATGAAAGCTTAAGAAGGTTAGAAAACCATTGTGAAGCTTCTCACTTGTAAGAGTGTAAAAGCCTATTAAGTGTTTTGGTATGTTAAAGCACTTCTGGTGGCACTTCCTGCTGGTCACTTGGTCCTCTTCTTAGCTGAATCTACCTCACTTGTTTCTCTGATGAGCAGCCTGGTCCTACTTCAACTGTACATCCCAACAGAGACCAGTCAGTCTCCGTCTACTCACAGCCTCGGTGCTGACATGCGCAAAGGATGGCACATTGAAGAGCCCCTGGACCAGCTCTGGGGGCGCGCTGACTCCCAGCCACAGGAACAGGCTCAGGCCGTTGGCCAGCAGGAAGACTCCTCCTTCCGAGAGACGCTCCTCAGAGCAGCGGATGGCAGCTGGCACCACATCGCTCTTTGGATCCAGGCTGTGCTGTGAGGCAGAATCAAACACTAGCTGTAGACTGGTGAACAAAGCTCTAGTTGTTGGAAAAGTAACTACTGAAAAGTAACTACTGGTTCCTTTCCAGATTACAGGAATTGGAAATCAAGACTCTTATAGCAGGCCCTCCTCTGCACACACTGTAAGTGGGCACACTGGTACACCTGTGCTGACCTTCAGGAAAGCTAGCACCTTGCCGAAAGTACAGTGAGATTCCTAGAGGAGGCTCATATCTGACTGATAATGTTATGATGTTATTACCTCCCCAGTTTCCATGAAGCCACCTTTTAGTTTTACTAGCAGCTCCACCACAGGAAGAATGTAATCCAGCATGGTGTAGTGTAACACCTGCCCCGCAGGCAAAATGCTTCCTGACAATGGCAGTGCCACAGCCTAGGGAGAGAGTTGTGCCCTATACTCACAATTGGCAGGAGCTGGGGATAGAAGAAGAGCTGTGTGTCAGCCACTCCCATAGACATGACCAGCTGTCGCTGGTGAGCTCTCTCATCCATTGGGATCTCTGGCCTGCCCATGAGCACACAGCTCTTCAGCAGGCAGTTCATGTACACTGGCAGCACCTTCATGGCATCTGGAAGGATGAGCTGAAAGGCAGAGGAAGCTTGGTAATGAAGCTTATGTGCTAGGGACTTACTTTCAGTGGTTTATGTAAATGAACAGAGATTGCCTAAATTGAGGCCATGTGCAAGTACTGGGAAATAAGTGACCATGTTCCTAGAGCCTCTGGGAAATAAAGCAGCCAACTGCTTTATCTTAACCACCATGGACCTTCCCCACTCCCCCAGCAGTTTGGTCTTGTCTAGACATCAGATATATATCACTCCCACCACCCTTGAGACACCCACGTGCAAATTCAGATTATTTGCTAAGAGAAATACGTTCATTTCATAACAGTCTTACTTACCAGAACATGGAATACTAAAATCTTTTAAATAACACAAGAAAATAAAAAAGCTATACAAGTCAGCACATAATTGCAGCAGGAAAAAGGCTGGCTGAGCTCCCTTGTGTGAATAGCATCATCAGTTTGCTCACTGGCATTGCTGCTTGTGCCAGAACAGCCTGCATGTGCTATCAGTGAATCCCACATATTTGAAAGAAAAGGAAAAGCGTGTCCTGAACTTTTCCTTCCTGGCACTGCTCATGGTGCAGGGGTGGTTGTTCATCTGCTGCAAAGCCTGGCTGGGGAGGACTGAGCTGGGTTGGGTTTTACCTGGCTTACTGCTGAGGGGCTGGCACAGTTCTTCTTGTAGCAGGCCAGCATATGAGCTGTCTGACTGACCAGGATGTCTCTGACTGTCTTCAGGGGCTGGCTGAGAATGGCTTTAAAAGCTGCAAATACAGAAGGAAAGAGCATGTTCAAGATGGGGACATACTCAAAGTACCTACATTCTACTAGCTTGTACTAACACAAAGTCTATAGCTGCTGGATTTTAGTGTCCTTGACTTCTTGGAGGATGCTGAATCGCCTTTGCCCAAACACCAGCCCCTGCCCCCCCAAGCCTCTAACACTGTTAGGGTGTCCATTCCCACAGCTTTGTGCATCACATGTCTCTAGCCACCCTCACAGGCACTACTTTCATGGCAGTATGTCTAAAATATGCAAACTCTATTTTCAGTTTTAGACTACTGCAAGAGCTGCTTAGGTTTGGGCCAGCAAGTTACAAACCAGGAGTTCCCACCAGATAATCCTTTCATCTCCCTTTCCTTCCCCTTCCCCTACCCCACAGTAAAACAGCAAACAAAAATCATCCTGTTACAATTTTACCTGACTTGGCAAAGAAGTTGATGAGTGCATCAGTCTCACAAGTCTTGTAGACATCAGCTAACTGGGAGCTGCAGTTTAAGCCTATGTTGTGTATGCGAAGCCGTCTTTGCCCACTCACTGAGGTGTAGAGGACAGCACACTGCAGGAGAGCGCCAAGTTACCATTTACTGTTACTTCAACGCATGCAAGAGCCACCCACTTTGTGTGTAAGAGGCACATTAATTACTTCTGAAGGCAGCCTGGCCTTGCAGTGCTGCTTCAGTGCTCCTGGCAACTACAGAACCAACATACTTGTATCAGATGGCAGTCTAGGGGATGTTGTGCAGCTTACGTCTTAAAAGTTGTAAACAATAATATGATTGATTGAAAGCTCATTACTCTTGTTTGCTGCACACTGATGGGATCATTGAAAACAAGACCACTGAGGATTGTCAATTCCTAAGTCATACTTGGTGTAATATTTGAATGGCTTAGATGGCTGTAGCTGAAGAAACACCACACAAGAGGTAAGAAGCTTGCTGAGAAGTGCTCTGCCCATCACATCTCTTGGAAAAGACACAAACGTCCCAGTCTTGAAAAGCTAAGTGGCTTTTTTTTCGTGAATAAGCTGCATATAAGGTGAAACAAGAGGTCCAGCGAACCCTCATATCCTACTATGGGCTTAGAAATAAAAAGCTCAGCTAATTCTATGCCTTACCTTTAGAACCTTGCACATTGTAATACTCTCTCTTGCTGAACAAGCAAAAGGGCATGACTAAACATCTAGAGGAGTAAGAACCACCTCTCATTATCTATGTTTTGAGGTAAGATGCAATCTTTGGCTAGTGAAAACAATTTTATGATAGCAGGCATTCCGTCAGAATCTGTGCTAGCTGCGCCTTGCTCCCATCAGTCCTACACCACAAATGCTTTCATGACATTACATCTAATTAAGATGTTTTTACCTGAATTAAGGCTCCACTGTCTTCGCTCAGTTTGTCATCATGTTTGAACTCCACGGTCACTGCCTTGTCACAGTCAACTGCTGCCATCTCCACATCTGTGGTATTGTTCATGTAAATAGCACCAAAGAAGTCGGTAGCCCTGAAGCCTAGAGCCAGATTTAAACCAAACATAAGCTTTTGTTTCAAAATGTCCCAGAAAACTGACATTGCTTCACAACTTTCTATGGCCTGTCCATTTGCTTACTAACAGAATCCTTTTCCCTCTGGGATTTGCAGCCTCGAGATGCTACCAGCTGTCCCTGCCAACAGCATTTTTTGACAGTAGGGTGAGAGGAAAGAGCTCGTCTGCCAGGAAGCTGTGCCTGGGACTCAAAGCACCAAAACCTTTTGCACTGCTGCCTTGGCCACTGTGTGCGTATGTTTCTCAAATACTTGCACCTGAGCTAAGAAGGAATGCATGAGAAGTAGCTAACAGTAACGTCACTCAAGTATGACAATAAAGGACCACTGAAGTGTCCAGCAGCAACACCTGAGTATCCCACTTCCTTGCAATCCTAGGTGCATGAATTGTCACCAGAAGCCTTGTTCCTGTTTGGTAGTTAATTAGCATGGAGACAGATACAGGAAGGGCACGTTCCTGCATTTGATCGGTCTGTGTGCTCGCTTTTCAAGGCGCACACAACGAAGCAGCGCCAGCCAAGTGAGCTGTGCAGCACTGAATTGTTTACAGTCCCGCACCGCCACGCGCATCCTTACCTGTACTCGTCCGAACCCTCATGATGGCATCAAATCCGGTCTTTTTCTCCACGTCCCTCCTGAGGTCGCTCAAGAACTGGGAGCTGTCAGCATCGAGCTAGCAACGCAAAAGCAAAGCAAAGCTGCAGATCACCACAGGGTGGCAGCAGCACAGCAGGACCCCGGCCCTCTCCCCTCCCTGCGACGCTCCCTCAACATCACAGCTGCGCTTCTCACAGCTCTTGCCTTTGAAAAGAGATGAACCACGTTGGCCCTGGGTTTGTTCACAGAAACACACCCACCCAAGTGCCTGCCAATTCATCCCTAGGCTCAGACATACACAAGTTCTATCCAGTCAAACCACCTCCAGTAAGGCTGGTTCTGGCACTTCACCTTCCAGCCCAGGTAGGATTTCATGGCACAGCCTTAAAGAGTATACAGCAGTATTGCTGGCTTCCCAAAAATCGCTTTTGCAGTCAGCTCCTGACACAGACAAAAGTCCCCCACTCCACAGAGAAATTGTCAGGAAATGTCAAAAGTAAGTGCTATTGCAGCTTCTTTTTGGGTCTTTATCATAGGGATTTTTATGTGTGCACAGGAGTTAATTGACTTCCCTACTCGCATGCTAGCAAATTTAAGTGGATTTAACTTCAAGACACCCATCAGTTTATTACTGTTGCAAACTACATAATTTGACCTTGCTCTGTCATCTCTAATTTTACCTCCTGGAATTTCAGTGGGGTCATTTGTATGTTAAACACAGAGGCACAGTTTGAAATTAAAAGGAAACTAACAAAAACCCAGGCGTTAAATGTCTGAAAGGCAGAAAACCTGGACCACTTACCTGGAAATTGTTGTACTTGTACAGTGTTCCTCCAGTGTACATTGTGATGAGCCCCATGGAGGCTACATCCACATACTGATTTGGGAAGAGGAACAAGTTGACACAGCAGCCATTAGCCACACAGTCCTTGGCTAGGGCCTCGTAAGCATTTACCTGGGGCTGGAAGAGTGTCTGCGGAGAATTAAAATACAAATGTCATAATGTTAGACACTGTTGGTAGCCAACCACAATCCCAATGTCCACCTGAGGAAAAAAGCTGGAGTGTAACTTTTAAGTGAGGCACAGGTTCCATAGAGCACCTGCTCCCCCTGCCCATGTACTGGTATGCAGGGAACCAACTATGTTCTTAAGAGAGTGAACTCAGTACGTAAGCAGGAGCAAAGGGTCTTGCTGGGTGCAGTTATTTGTTGGTAGCATCAATATCCCTACGTAACCTGGGAATATTACAGATATAAACAACACAGTTGTGTAAATGAAACAATGAAAAAAGCCAAGACTCTTAGAGTATAAAATACCTTTTCTTTATCTGTATTGAGTAGGTTTTTGTCATCTCTGTTTCTCAGCTTCCCTGGTGCTTCTGCACTTGGCAATGAAGAGTGGAAGATAAACAATTTTCCAGCACATTCTGCAGCCTGTTTCAAAGACACCAAATTGTCATACTTTTGACTGCTAAGATACAATTTCATACACTGTGGTATGTCGGAGAACAGCATAAACTCTCTCCGAGGTCCTCAGGGCTAAGTAATTTCTTTAGAGACTCAAAACTCAAAGTAAGTCCTGAAATGAGCTGGGAATTCTATGTCAGTAGCTTAGTCTAGCACATAGGTATGTTGCCTGATACTGCAGCAATGCAGTTCTACACAAGGAATCAAAAATCTTGATGGGCAAAACTAGGGGTAGCACTCATGGAGACTTTCCAATTGGATACAACCATTAGGATTCAAGCACCAAAAATACAAATACTAAATAGGATAAAATCAAGAGGAAATGTACAGAAAAAATACTCTCAGTTCAGACACACTAGTGTCAGTTGCTGTGTTTTTATAGACAGGCAACACTCCATTCCTGTAGCAGACTGCAGATTCGAATCTACACTAAAGAGTATCAAAACTTGTGTGCTAAACATTTCCTCCTGCCACTGAGAAATTAGGGAATGCCACTTTAATTCAAGTGTTCCATTCCTCTCAAACTCCAACAAGAACATGACAGTTAATCATAGGACAAACTCCTGATAAATCCCTGAATTCCAGAGAAGAGAGCAGCTGCAACACCCAAGACTACAGACACGAATCGGCTTTGGCACTCTTTCTCCTCCAGATCTTCGGATGTTCACAAGATAAAGGTGTTCCACATTTCCAAGTAAGCTATGAGATTCTTCTGGGGAAAACAGAAATCTCTTTGCTACGGCAGAAATGCAACTGGAGAAAAGCTCTAGAGCTAAAATTTTATCTCTACTGTAATTTCAAGCATAGTTCTCTTTAATTGGAAATGCCAAATTGTTCACTTCCTTTTCCAGATTTATTCCCCCGAAAACTGAAGGATCTAATACCTTTTTGTCATGACACATCAGGAACTACTGACACAGTCTCTAAAGGGTATGTCACTTCTAAGAGTGCATTAAAAATACTCTCAAATAGGAACATAATCCCCTTTTTTTGACAAAAATTGTTTTCTTGAGCACAGGTATATGCATATTGATAAACCTTACAAATTATAACCTTAGTATAAAAAGCCTACTTAAGAGCTGCTTGCTTTTACAGCCAGCATCAAAGGAAATGCAGAATTCTGACCTGTGTTTGTTTTGTAGGTGTCAAGAGTTAGGGAACAGCCAAAGGCAGGGTTTGCACACGTGGCTTCTGGCAGTATGACTAACAAGAACACAGCTATGAATGACATAGTTAAGGAACCAATTTGAGAGATGTCATTAAACAAATTCATCTGCTTAAAGCTCCTGCTTTGCTTGTATGCAGCTCACAGATAAATCAACCTCTCTGAAAGGACACTGGCTGTCTTCTGCCCCTGCACATCTCATGGTGAACCCTGGTGGCATTCTATTCGGCAGCACTCCATGGAAATGTCAGCACTTTAGAGGATGTCCTGGACATACAGAAAGTGACTGGGGATGAATCTTGACCTGTGGATTAATTTCCAGCTGTATTCAAGTTGTGAGAACTTGTCAGTGAAGCTGAAGGCCTCCATCCCCTATCCAATTCAGTAATAAATAGCTATAAGTATCTCATTTTGCACAAGAAGTCAGCAGAAGCAGGCAGGGCAAAACCATGTCTTGTATTGACTCTTCTGTCCTTCACACGGGCAAGGTCTGGATACCTGTGCAAACATCCCCAGTATCTGTTTAGTTGTGTCATAGTAACTAAACACTTTTCCTCTCTCAAACACTGAATAAGAAACTGACTCCTGCTCCTCGTCTGCTCCTAAACATCCATTCTGTGTAGAATGGACTCTAGGGACCAGCTTCCTTCAGTAAGCAAGATGTAGGAACAGATGTTATGCTTTTGACTACATCATTTCAAAGGTACAGTCAGAATAGCAGCACATTAGTACTGGAAAACATGAGCAGCTTTTTTGTTCCCAGTTTCCCATTGTGACTTGCAGGATGACTTGGGACTGGCTTTAGCGAATGGAATTTTTGCAGCTTACCAAGTCTTAATTCTCCTGAAAGAGCTGCTTCTCTTCCAGAGAGGAAAGCTCTCACCTTTAATGCCTCCATGCCAGCCTGGACAACAGGAGCAAAGATGGTCTCACTCTCATTAGTGTCTGCAAACATCTCTGGAATCTGGTCCAACAAGCTATGAAAGAGCAAAGGATCAGTGTCAGCTGGTTAGCGTATTTGGTTGTAGCATACCAGTTCTTCACACAGGAAGATGTTTTCCATCCAAATTTACATTAGAAAAAAAACATTGCTTTTGATGGCTCAGTTTCTTCAGATACTAGTCAGAATAAAACAAAATATCTGTTTTTACATTCTATGGGATGCATTGTTTCAGAGCCGGTGGCATAAAAGAACATGCAATTAATAAAAAATAACTAAAAAGTAAGGAGTTCCAGTGCACTGTAAGGACCTGAGAGTCCTTGCAGATCATATCCAGGTGCGCATCGTGTACATCACAAGGGGAAAGACATGCACCATGGCACAGAACCACAACCCCTCTCCCAACTCTGAAGCAGCACAGCTTAAGACACATGGTTTACACCTGGCCTAAATTCAGCACTAGGAGGTGGTTGGCATTGCTCGCTCTTTGCCTCACAGGTCGAAGTGTATGACTTGAAGCATCTGCTGGCTTCTAAGTACTGCAATAAATACAGGTACTGCTCAAAATCCAATTACACAATTGACTAAAAGGCATGCCCCATACAAGGTTTCAGATCTTACTCCCATATGGAAAAAGTATACTTTACTTGATAACAACAGATCGTGATTCCTGGAAGTTAACAAGGAAACCATCCATCAGAGGCACAAAAATTTCTCCAACATCTGAGACCACCATCATCTGAGGCTGAGCTAAGCTGCTTTTTACGTTAAAGAAGTGGAGGACTTTGTTGTAAGTGACAAAACCAACTCGAATTGCTGAGGATTCTTCTTGATCTTCTCTGTAAGAAAACCAAAATCAACTGGTTATAATTCTGGAATTCTGACCCATGCAACAAAAGCATCTCTCTGAAATGCAAGGCTGCCTCCAAAAGTCACTATCTCTACTGGGGGGAAACAACAAGAAGCAGAGGTGATGGACTCAGTCCTTGCCCTAGGTCAAATTGAAACACTGATAAAAGCTGCTGTATTCATAATTTTAAAAAAAATATCCATATTTATGTAAGTCCTATCAACTGCCTGTCCCACCCAAGCACTCAGAGTCCCCAAGATGACAAATAAATTATCCTGTCATCAAAACATGGAGAGGAGAACAGCACAGTTAGTTACAAAATGCGGTCAGCAAATCAGATTAATTTAGAAAGTATGGTAATTCAGTGTCACTAATGATTAATGACTAGGAAGAGTAGTGCCTGGTGACACTGATGGGTCAACCTCCTACTTCAGCAGCACTGCTTGGAAGCAGGCAAAGCTGTTAGATCCCCCTTAGCTGTGTATCCTAAGTTCCCAGCCAACCAAAGGCGGCAAACCACTGCCAGCAGGCCACAGAGCAGGCTGATTAGCTGAGCTTCTTAGCAGTCCTCTATACACACATTTCTCTGTATTTCTCTGGCTGGGAACACCTAAGCTTGAAAACGCCTGTGCTAAAATTTCAAGCAATCAGCTAACGTGTTTTCTGCCATGCTGCAAATCAACAAAATCAAGTTCTTTACCCCAGATCTTGAGCCACCTACCCCGACCCTTTCTTTGTTCCTCTCACTTCAGAGCCACTTTCACAGGCTTGCCTGCCACGGAACTTTATGCCTTCTTGTGACACAGATTGTTTTGCTACCCCAAGTCTTCCCTCTCCAAATTATGAGCTCAGAGTGAATTCCCAGCACAGGGCCTTGACCTCATGTGCTAACAGCAGAATATTTTTGCAGGTGTCCTTGTCCAGCAACAGAAAATGAACACACAGTGACCTTTCTGTCTCAGCAGCAAAACACAAAAGTGTCACCACGAGTTTTGGTGGAATGCTTTATGTGTTGTGTTTTGGTTTTTTGTTTTTTAATTAATATTATTTAAAGGTGACAAATCTGAAGAAACCAAAGGGCCTGCCCTTTTTTTTTTAAATTGCCTTATTTCAAGAAAACTTTGGCCTTGCAAGCAAATTGCTTAGCAGCAGATCTCTGCAGCCTGCTGGGGAGAAGAATTGGTGTTGTCTTTGTGAGGTAGACAGCTTTGCTTTCATTTTTTCACAACTTTCCCTATCCAAGCCCAGGTGTTTCTAAACTGACAACTGATTTTTATTACACTCGTGCCTTTTGTTATCCTTAGAGTCATAATCAATCCTGATGGAAAGCTCCAAGATCTGTTCAGGACAATATTGACCACTTGTATTTCCAGCATAATCTTCAATGACAAAGTACTTGAGAGATGGCCTTACATGGGCATCTGACAAACCAACCCCCTGCCCCAGACTGGAATGTATTTCATGCACAGAGATCCCAGAAGGACACAGGATAAAAGATTTTTAACATATCACGGATTATCTCTAGGATCTCATATTGTTATTTCATATGCATTTTCTTTATGTTCTTCAATGTGTTTTTATATGCCTATGCTGAGAAATGTCTTGTTGCCTACTTAATTCCTCAGTCTTTCACTCCTCTCTTTTAAAATTCACATCATGCAGACACACACAATGAAAACTATGCTAATACTGTACTAAAACATTATACTAAAATAATTTCCTGTCATTAATATTAATCAGGAGCAATACTACTGCTTTGTGTTTAATGCTCACAAAGCAAATGGGCTGTATTTGGTAAAATGCTTGTTGCCTGCAAGACTTGTTCAATCAACACTACCAGCTGAGACTTAGTACCACTAGAGTTCACTGCAAGAAAGGAGAACAGCAGCTACATGTGCGGTCAGTATGACGGTCTTTTCCAGTTACATAGTGAATGCAGACAGCAAAGCTGAAGGGCTGCCAGCAATGTTAAAATTAACCTTTGGTCACTCTCAGCCCCAAAATGCCTGTACTGTAAATGCTGACATTTTCTGTAGCTGTTTTCAGCTCCGCACATGCAAAGCTGCATGAGAACCGCAGCGCAGTGAGTTAAGCGAAGAACTCTTCTGTTCCTTTACCTTGGAAGTTTATCTAGCAGCGTCTTCAGTTCGCTGCATATGAGTCTGACCAGGCCACTCTTGATGTTCCTGTACGATACATCAATCATGAAGATGTACGCTGGTGGCTGTGGAGGCTTGCTGTTCTGCAGGAGAAATGAACGTTCACAGGCAAAATTGGACAGGGTCCTATGTACCACAAGGCAAACTATACAGTCTTCAGTTTGAGAAATGCTGTGGAGCATAAGCTGTAACTACAGCAGAAAGCTGACAGCTATTGAGTAAAGTCTACCTCTGGAATAAAACATTAATGCTAACTATAGCATCCCAATGGATTAAGGTCTGTCAAGGTTGACAGTTTATTAGATAAGACAAAACACAAACGTTTTTGGTTGGAATTGTTTAAACAAATCTGCCTTTTGTCATTTTTCCTGTACCCATACCTGTTTTGCACTCCCTCTATCATGCAATATCTTCCTCTTAATGCTTAAATTGAATGCTGAAATTCAGTTTCTCTTGGAATTTGCCTCATACAACTGTTAAGTGATTTCTAACCCATCTGGAAATAGCAAATAACACCTAGGTACTGAACCAGAATTAAAGTAGCTCTGTTCTAAACAATACTAAGTGGTGACCATCTGCATCCTGTCTGTCCGTCTTGCTGTCTCATGCTGCTCCAGTGCATTCTGGACAGCTGAGCTACACTTTCAGAAATAAGTTGACTCTCTTCAAGATAATCAAAGCATGCAAGTGCAACATTTAATGTACATAACTGCTGCATACACAGCAGGAACTGGGGATGCTGTAGATGCCTTTGGGAATTTTTCTTATTCATAATTGTGACACACTACTAACACAAGTCTTTGTAAGTAAGGAAAGGACAAAGGTGTTTTGTTTCTAGATAAAGCAATGTAATGCTTAGATATGAAGCCAGGAAGATCATATAAAGTGAGCACAGCCGCAGCAATCATCAGACTGTCTAAGATCAGTTTTCCTAACTTCCATTAAAGACAAGCAGCATTCACTACTTGGTGTCAAACTCAGGACAGCTCTTCCTGCCTTTACATACACAGTTCTGACCACTCAATCACATTATGCTTGTTAAACTGAACCTCCCAAAACTCTACTGAAGTACAAAAAGCATCTAACCCATGAGTTATGACTTACCCATAGTCCCTGCTACACTTTACTGTCTGACTTTGTTTCAGTCACGTAAAAGAAGATTCATTCCTGTGAACTAAAACCAGGCAGCATTTTTAACAGCTGTTCTGTACTTGGATCCTAGTTTCCAAACCTGCAGCTCTTGTATCACATCACCATTTCCAAAGGATACCTGTGTCATTTCTGACGAATGTGTGGGAGAAATGAGGACTTGTGCTCCTGCCACATCTGCTCAGCCAGAGCACAATAATGCAAACCAGCTGTTATTTGCTAACATATTTTGTAGTTCTTCATCCTTGTCATTTGATAAGACAAAAGGAAATGACTTTTTAGTTTTGGTCTTAAATTGAGTTTATAAAAGAACAAAACCTTTGTGACTTTGAGCAGAGTGAAAAATCCATTATGAATAATGTTAACTGCTGTAAAATGTAATGACTCAGTAGTTCCAGTGTGAATGTTAATTTTGTGAGAGGTTTCTTTTTCCTAGGATTCTCCTAAGTCTACGGCTGGGCTTTTGCAGCAAGCACCCAGATCATACTGTATGAATTACTGAGGAAACTCTCTGACTTAAGCTATATGACAGGAGCCATTGCAGTGTGATGATGGTTGTATCTCACAGGGTTACACTCTGGAGCAGAGAAAAAGAACTGTGAAAACAGCACAGAGCCATTCAGTACACATGGGTTGTCAAGAGCTTTGTTGCCAGGATAAGCAAGGCTTAAGTGAATCTGATGGACCTACACTGGATGTGCGCTGAAGACCCCACACTGGTTTCTGTAATGCTTTGCTGGAATTCTCTCCTGTTCTGAGGCTGAACCTAGATTTCAATGAAATCAAGAGGTCATCTCGGGGATTTCACTGCATGTTGGAGTACCCCAGTGAGGAAAAGAACTGAACTTGTTCATTTTCTTCATACCAGCAATAATTTGACAGTCTGAGGAAGGTACTGGTGTCTACTTCGAGACTGTAGGATCCACTTGCTTTTCCTAACCTTATCATGGCCTTGGTTCCACTAACAGCAAGACAATTCTACCTGATTTCAGCACACACAGAAAATCATGTCCATACTGTGGACAGATGAGGTACAGTTTGAAAACCTTATGCTTTTGGAAGTATCAAATTGAGTAATAAATCAACTACAAATATTTACAGTAACTCGAGTGGGTTTTGGATCGAGTTCTTCAGTGAGTTCTTATTAAGAAAGAGAACCCATTCCATTGTAACTTACTGCTCAGAACACAAAGCCCACTGTTAACAAGAAAAGATTACGTTACAAGGTCAGATTCCCTTGCTAAGGTTCTCAGTATTGGTAAGGCAATTTGGGTGTGTCCGTCTGTCTTTAAAATCAATAGAAGACACACTACATGTAGGTTCCACGTAAATGTACAGAACAAATCCTTCACTTAAGAGGATGGAAGAGTGCTGCAATAAGCTGCTCAGAGAGTGGAGTCTCTTTCTCTAGAGCCTGGGCGCTGTCCTCCATCATTTACTCTGGGTGATCCTGCTCTAACAGGGAGGTTGGACTAGGTGATGTTTAGAGGTTCCTTCCACCCTGTCGTGGTAGGCCTAGGCAAGCCAAATTTGGTTTATACCTTTCCTGGCTTGCCCAGACATATTTTTCTGCTTTCCTCCTGTTGTTTTGGGGGAGAGCAACAGCGGGAAAAGGGACAAAGGGCCTGGCGCCACTGAGTCTGGGGTCCCTTGCCTGACCAGACCCTGTGGTAAACAGGGTGCACGGGGCTGCCTTGTGCAGGGCTGTGTTCTTCCCGAAGAAGGCTGGAGCAGGCCTATGGTTCCACCTAATATGGGCAAATCTTGGCTAACTGCCATTTCATTGGCTGTCCTGTGTCCAAAGGCCCATTGATCCCGGGCGGTACTGGATAAAAGGGAGGTCAGCAGAGAGCACGCGGCCTTTTGCCTTTCGCTTTTGCCTTTAGCCCTTTGCCATTACACGGTGTGCCGTGCCCGTGCCGTGTCCGTGTCTGTGAT
>VWYK01061311.1:0-19049 GCA_013399775.1 Semnornis frantzii | reverse complement strand
GAGGGGAGCGCTGGGGCGGGCCTGGCCCGGCTGGGGCACAAGCAGTGCCCGTGGAGGGGTCCCCGCCACTTCCCGACCCCAAGAGGCCGCCGGCGGGACGCGGGGTCTGTGAGGCCGCAGCCCCCAGACCAGAGCTAGGGCAACACAGAGCCCGCGCACCTGCGGCGCCTGGGAACTCAACCCCGGGAAACGCGCGCCGGCCGGCAGCGACACAATCCCGAGCGGCGCCCTGACACCGCCCTCAGGCCAAAAATCGTTTTCCCGGAGGAACGAGACATCGACAAAGCGGGTGCTAGGCTCGCGTTCCATGGCGGCCACGAACCACACGGAAAAGGCGTCCATAACGTTCAGGGAAGAAGCGCCATCCATCCCGGACTGACTCTGAACCCCTTCTATTGGAATAAACCGTGGGTCACACACAGAAGCCCTTGCACAGCTTCTGCACAGCACCAACATCAGTGAGGTAGCCGTACGCACAATGACAAGACAGGCCCTCATCATTCAGGTTCTTCAGAAGCTTCCTTATCCCCATCCTTCCAAAGACTGACTGCAACATCCCTGGAAGAAGGCAGCAGGTTGACAATAAACACAGAGTTCCAACCCCTGCCCTTGTGACAGGTTACAGAGAAGGTAAGTATTGGTACTAGAGCTGGTTAGATACGGCGTTCCTTTTTCTGCAAAAATAGACCCTTGCTGGGGACAAAGTGAAGACAAATACTGCAGTCTGGGGTTTTTTCCCCTAACCATAACACCATTTAAAAACAACAACAAAAAAACCCATAAACCACACAACACAGGTAGAGAAGCTAAAAAATAAGCTGAGATGGGTACTGGATCTGCCGCTTGCCACTAACCAAGGAACCACTTTAGATTTGTTCTCCTTGCCTCCATTCTATAGTGAAAAAGGCTGAATTTTGTGTCTTCCATCCTAAACGCCAAATTCCATTCAGTCTCTCTTAATCCCTCAGCAACTGCTGGTGTTCTAAACCTGTCATGAAACTGTTACAGAAGAGGATGGAGCCCAAGGACCAGGCCTCAGTAGTCTGGCACTGCACATCTGATGAGTTTGTCCCAGCTTCAGCTTCCTCACCTGTGAAGTGGAGCTATTTCATTTGGTATAAGAATTAACCACCAATTGTCATTACCAGTTAATGATTTTTGTAAGGTCACTGATGCTTGTAACAATGTGACACATTATTTATGTGTCATAGACACTAGAAAGCTAATAGACTGATTTGCCATTTTAAACATAATGGAACTTCTACTGGCATGTAGTCTTCTCCTTTCTTTTTCACAAATCACTCCCACCTTGTGTGACAGATGCTGCTACCAACCAGAGCTGGCATAGCATAGCAGAGCTGTCACTAGGAACTCTGTTATAGAGTTTCTGTACTTGACATGAAGTGCCTGAACTAGGGTTAGGGGAGGCAACCTGATGAACTCACAGTCCTCACAACCTAACTCAGGCATAACTGCTCAACCCTACTGCATTGTATACAGGTGAGTATTTGAAGTAGGTTATCTGGAAGAAGCATCCTCCACATTATGGGAAACAAAGTTTCACATGAAAGCTGCACTATAAAGACACTCAAGAACAGCAACTTTACCATTAGTTTTTTAATTGTGCTATCACAGTCTGCTTTTTCACTGAAAGCCAAAATAACTGTCAGATTCACAGACAGAATGGCAAACAGCTTTGACTACTTGGAATTCCTCTGACACTTCTCAGTTCTTCCAGAGACACAGCACCTTTAAGTGCCTGTATCTACTGCTTTAGTGGAACACTGGTGTAGTTCAAGACAAACCAAAGTCCATAAATCGCCAGTTTCTAGTGCGGACAGAAGTGATATCACTAAGAGATCATCCAAATGAGTTCAGTGAAGACCGGAGGTAACAAGGCAGAATCAAACTTTGAATACATTTGAACTCAAGCAGATAAGCTCTTTCCAATCCCTCTGTCAGGAGCAGTCCTGTCTACTGGAACATGTTCACACTCTGACTGGGATGGCTTGGTGAGACGCTCTGCAATTTCTCATGTCTCAGTGTACACACCTTCACATTGGTGTCACCTTTGCTTGCTGGGGCTCATCTGTCTTCAGCTGTGGGTTCTATTAACTCCTTCCCTTCACAGGAAGGCAGAAATCAGTGTAGACATTTCACTGGGAAGAAATAAGTGGTTACAAGCCCTATCTGCAATGTCATGTCCAATGCACAGGTCAGAAGTACCAGCACTGTTCATGGTGTTACAGAAGACAAGTTGAGTGGGGACACGCGACGTGTCGGAGTGTTGTTGGCTGACAATGACACAGGGAGGAAGAAGGGAGCAGCAATATCTGTGGATGATGTTTCTCCTTGGTTGCGAAGCTGTAAGATCTGCCGCAGTAAGGCCTTTCCTTCTTCTCTCGTCTGAAATCAAGTTGTAAAAAACAAGACATCCATAGATGGGTGATTTCTGGGTAAAATTCAGTATGTAAGTTATAGTAGTTCGTCATTCTGTAGGCTACAGAAAAACCATCCTTGTTTAAGTAGCAGAAGAAAATCATTAAATCATGTCACTAAGTCACTCCTCTTTTTACTCATCTGTGTGGTACTTGTCTATTTCAGATGATGGCACTATTAACCACTGAAATTGTCTAAATATACCAGCACAAAGTATCAGAGAAGCTTCAATAAAGCTAAGCTCAGTTCTCCATAGCTTCGGACAGCTTTAAGGAGAGGCCAAACACCCTGCACTTGTGCGTAGTGTCTACTACTAGGCTGAAATTCAAAATCCAAAAGTTTTCTACTTACAGAACATCTCAGAATAATCACATACAAAATCCAAATACTATTGCATCCTCTGCACTGTCTATACACAAAGGATGAGGAAAAAAAGAAGTTACTGAGTACCATCACTCCACAGCATGTGGGAGTCTGACCAATTAATCGCCTCCTCACCAAGATCTTCAGCAGTCTGCCATGTGGAGGTTCAAATTCTTTTATTTAGGGAACACCAATAAGACATGGTTCAGATTTACTCTCTATACCATAACCTGTGATTTTAGATGTAAGCAGCATTAGTGGTCAGGTGTACACCACCACCACCACCCCTCAGGATATGACTGGCATGACAAACAGCCCATTCCTTCCATAAAGGATTCCTTCTACTCTGAAGAGAACCATAGAGCCCCTTAGAAAGAGCAAAGGCTGCACAACTACTCACATCATTGAAAGCACAGCATTTCTGAGCACACGCTGAGGCTTCGTCCCAGAGCTTACACTTGAAGTAGTATTGGGCCAGGTAACGGAAGGCAGTGCTGACCTCCAGGTGCTCCACTATCTCCTGCAGTGAGGGAGGAGGAAAGCCACACTCTGAACACCTTCCAAGTTAGATCTACACCATGTTTTCTTCTTTTATTCCCATGATATGATCTTACCCCACAGGAATAAATATCCTGGATGTATTTGATATAGCACTGAGCTGCCTGTTCAGATTCATTCAGCTGTTCGTGCAGCCTAGGAAAGGAGAAAAAGGGGCCACTGGAACAAGACTGCACTGCTGAAGACCTTCTCAGCCTATGAGAAAGCAGCTACTCAACTTTACCTGGACTAAAGCCAGGTCTTTTCCTTCAGCATTCACCAGACATGTACCATGTGTTGCACCCCACAGAAAGAGATGATGCAGTTTCAGAACAATTATATTACCAGGAAAGGAGTCAGTCAGATACTGATAGACAACCAAAGCGACAACCAAAGCAAGGAGTTGTGCTTCTTCTGTTACATTTTCAAGATTTTACCAGACCTGGCTACCTCCTCCAGTACTGCCCCTTCCTTGCTACATCCCAGAAGCCTTTGTACAGCAGCTTCAACTGTCACTTGCCCTTTTCCTTCCCCCTTGCTTTTTCCACTTTGTATTACTTAATCCCCACCAAAAATTAGTGCTGATGTCAGGGTTCATGTTTCTTTCATATGAGTCCTTTTATTGGGGAAATGAAAAAATACATTTTAAAAAACCATACAATTTTGTCTATCACCTACCACCATGGATTGCTTTTTAAGTTTCAATACAACAAATAAAATTGACAGAACGACCTGCTCAAATCACCTCAAGATTTAGAGCTCCCTTGCTACCAACTTTATGCTGATTCCTTCTAATTTTCTTTAGGGAAACTGACAACTGAAGCTAGACACCAGGATTTGCACACACTACACACCTAAGGACAGCAGTTATTACAGAGCTGCCTAAGCAACGCTGCCCCATTTAGTGTTTTATCAAAGTGCCAGTCGCATTTACTACAGCACTAACAGCTCACGGTAACACAGATACTCACTTTGCTAGCTTCACCAGTGCCATTTTCTCCACATCTCCCACAGCATAAGCTCTCCAATAGCACTGTAGGGAAGGAAAGTCAGTCAAACACGCTACAAAAAGACAAACTATGTGGCTTTCCAGCAAAGGGACAGGTATCACCTGCAGAAGACTCTCTCCATTTATCAGCTACTCTAGTTACACTGCAGCAGAACCTCTCCAATTGAAACCACACATAAATGGTTTCCATAAGCCCTAACAATACTCTCTATACTTGTCCAGCAGCAATAGTTAGACAATTCTGCTACAAATCCAGTGCCCTGGGAGACATCTTAATCCATATAACAGTTCTCACTCACCTTTTTAGCTTCCACCAACTGATTGAGTTTCTCATAGCACTCTCCTAGAGCAACCAGCATTCGAGAGTCATTTGGTCTGTAAAAGAGTAATTCCTAAATGTAGTTTGATGGACAGGCATCTGATCTCAGAGTGGGGTGGAAGGGAACAAAATCAACCAAAAATATCTACACCTAGAAGCGTCTTCATCCTCCTTTACATAAAATATCACTTAAGCTCCTGAGCAGTGTTTCTTGGCATTTAATTGACAAAACCTTTAACTAACATAACGAAAAAAGATTTGTAATATTGAGACTGCACAAGTCACATAGCACTGACATTCTTCACCCTTGCTCAAGTTAGTTCCTCTGTGTCAATTCCTTCACAAGTAACAAGCACCTCAGAACACCAATAAACACGGCTCAGTTATCAATGTCACCTGAGCTGGTGAGCCCGTCGGTAGTAATAGAGACAGTAAAATGGCATCTTGAGGATTTCATAGGTTTGCCCCAAGCCATACCAGGCTCTGTAGTCTCTTTTATTCACTTCTATTGCATGCCTGTCAAAGAAAAGGAGATGAACTAGTCAGAAAGCAGTCAGGATCAAAACCAAGACAGAATAAGTCAAAAGATCAACAAAACCCCTAAGATGCTACTTCAGTCCCCATGTAACCATTTTGTGCAGTACAAGCCATACCTATAAGCTTGGATAGCTGCAGATGTGTTCTTCATTTCCATATACTCATGTCCCATAAGTGTCCAGGCTCCCAGATAACGAGGATTCAGTTTCAAGGCTCTCTGGAAATAGAGTGCTGCTTTTTCATGCTGGGAACGCAAGCTATAATAATTCCCTAAAGCAAAAGTCACAATGTTTATTTTAATAACAATAATACAAACCCCAGAATTAAATTAGGAAAGAAACAAAGTCCCATTAAAGGCAGATCTGACTCAAACCTCAAGAGACCAAATAGCAGTCTGTTCTCAATCCTTTTCCAGTTGTACCAGACATCCCACCTCCTCAGCCTTCAAACTTATGTCATTTCCTGACATGATACATTTCCCAACACACGATTCTTTCCATTGGGGTTTCAAGACTATAAAGGGATTACCAGCTACACAGGTCTTCAAAATAGTTTCTTTACCTCCTTTCTAAACTGATAGCATTACAACTTTTTCAGGAACAATGGAAATCTGGTCTGCTTTTTAAGCTGTCTGAATCTATATTCAAGAGCTTTGCTGGCTGACAGATCTTGGAAACACTTGTGAAAACTAAGATACAGCCTGCAGACAGCATAGTGAGAACATGGAAAAGAGCTGGCTCTCACCAATCACACAGCAGGTCTCAACACGATACTTGTCTATCTCACAGAGATTGTGAGCCAGGTAGCTCAATTCAGGCTTCATGCTCTAGTAAAACAAAGGAATGGAAGTGATGAGAAGAGTAGCATGTTACTGTTCCAAAGAAAACCCAGGCAGTCTGCAATCTGTACACTGTATCTATTTCATGGCACTGCAAAATAGAAAGCAGAAGCTGAAAGCCTATAGAGAGGCCAGACCAGACAGCTCCATCTCCTTTGCTCATGTTAACATACCTCTAACAAACACCACCACTATGGACAGGCAGCAGAAAGAGTACTTACCCTTACATACAGCAAGTTGGAGAAAGTGTCCATGTTTTCTATCCTGTAGGGGTCTTGCTTTCTTAGCTCGTTAAAGATGGATAAAGCTTTGTCAATATCTGAAGAACAGGTGAGGGAAGAACAAGAACTATAAATGCCAAGTTCGCATGAAGAAGCTCATTCCTACATCAGTAAGTGTCACTGACCTCGGATATTGTGGTAGGCAACTGCAATCTGAGAGATGATGTAAGTGCTTTTGGAAAATCCTGCATCAATGAGACTCTGATACTTCTGCAGAGCCTCTTCTATCAGCTGCAGCTCTGTATAAATGTGTGCAAGAAAGAACTCTTTCATCCATGTGTCTGGCAAGGACAGGAACTTCAACTATCAAGAACCAAAGAAGAGGAGGAAGAGATGACAATCAGTAGTATTCCAAGAGCCACCCATGGCAAGAATCCATTCTCTTCCCTCCCATGATTTAGTAGATGCTCTTGAGGCAGGAGGCTTTCCTGCAATCGCTTTCTTAAAACAGCAGCTACAAAAGAGCAGTATTAGGACCAAGAATTAATACCAGATTCTTCCACAGGGGGCACTGAATAATGCCTATAAACTGAGAATATTAAAGAGGAAAGAAGCATTAAGAAATACAGTCTGAAATGCAGCACAGTATCAAACACGTAGTTCTATTCAATCGCTCCCAATCCATTCCCAAGACTGCTGAAATGGCAAAACTGAAGACATTTAATGTGGTCAATTAGTGAAGAAATCGTATTTGAATCTGACAGCACTCAGGTTCTGCTTCAGACCCTGGTCATACTTCTCCATTAAATTCCAAAGTCTCTTGGAAGCCTGTACCTACTTCCTGTGTTTGCTCATCAATATGATATCACTATTCTGAACAATGTAAATGAAAAAGGCAATAACACTGCTGACAGCTATTTCAGAAGACACAAGTTACCCATCCCTTAGATCACTTTATGGGCAAACAGGAAGAAACTAGCCCCATCCCTATAATGATTTACAAGCTACAACATGGCAGGCAACTGAAGAGAGAGGCTTTAACAACATCATTTACAGTCTTGGATTGCTTTGCCCCATAGAGTCTTAGAGAATAAAGCAACAGCAACATCAGACTTGTGGCAAGTTAATAACCGATTACTGAACCAGGGTACACTCTGCAATTTCCAAAGTTTTACCATCTCTTTATCTGTAATCAAGTTGCAAAGTTCTAGCCAGGCTCCCCAGTGCAAAGGCAAGACATGGGTAGCTTCAACAAACACATCAATTGCTTCTTTCACCAGGTCCAGCTTTCGCAGCACGACACCATACCTGTAAAAAGAGTTATCAAGTTTATCAGAATCACAGAACACTGCATATCCACACATACACATGTAAACATGCTAGAAATACACACAGAAACTCACAGATAAAGGCCAAATCCATCCAGTTCCCTTGCCTTGTGTTTCTTGCTGAGTTCAACTCTCAATTCTCGTAGAGCTTCATTTTTCACCTGACCTTTTTCCAGAGGTCCTGCATGACCACAAAGCCAAACAATGAGCTTTTAGTCAATTAAAGTCCAAGTTATATTCGGAGTGATCACTGACATGACCTGAAAGCTACCCAGCCTGTGATTATTTTCTGCTTTAAAACACTTAGCCTGATCATCTGCTTTAACAGAAAGGCTAAGTAGATAAAAAAATGTAATCTCTATTGAGACAATGAATTGAGAAAGAATGGAAGAAATCATATTACAGCACACTATTATCAAAAACTGAGAAGAAAACCACAAACCCAAGATGATTTATAGGAAGAGGCATCAATGGAACCTCCATTATGTTTCTTGACACCAGAGACTTACCCAAACTATCCACTGTCTCGTCGTCCTTCTTCTTTTCCCCTGACTGTGAAAAGAGAGAAAGGCCAAGATGATGTTAGGACAGCATAATCCTCACATTTGCTCCAATGCTAGCAGCAGCATGTAAATAGAGTTTTAACAAACATCATAGTTCTCTGAAGAACAACCTCATCTCCCTTTCCCCCCTGAACATACAATATGGACTTCTAAACAGTCATCTGGAACAGGAGAGACAAAAAATATGTTCCAGAGATAAGTGGGGAGCAGCGGAGTTCAGCACTAAAAAGTGACTTTCCCTTCTATCTTACCAGGTATCTGGAGTACATATACAAGAAGTAAGCCTTCTGACTCTTGCAGCCCCGCAGAAAATAGGCAGCCCTGTCATATTCCTTCAAATCAAAGTAAGACTTGGCTAATGTATAGGCATCCAGATCACGAGCATCCTCCTGCAGGGACACAGATGAGTTTCAAGGCCTCAGTTCTGACATGCTTTAAGAAAATCATCTAGTTACAAACATAAATTAAATTGCTCCAAAAGCTAAAAAAAAAAAAGATGTTTATTCATCCTCAAAGATGGTTTGAGTACATCAGAAGTCTCCCCATTCCTTCAAACAGATTCCTCATTCTCAAATACTGAGTACGGATGACATAGAAACATTCAAAGGAAACAGTGAGATTGCAGAAAACGAGCTGCCACAAGGCATCAATTTGCTCTTCAGTGGGTAGGAATGACCATTAATAAGAGGTCTGCTCAGTAATTCCATATCAAACAATACTGACCTGCTAACTTAAATGCAAATTATTTCCTTGCTAACTACACCTTGAAATGCACCAAGGTGTTACACTGCTGTAATTTAACAATAAATAGGCATATATCTAAAAGGTCTACTGTACACCTATACAGGTGGGGATGGATATGCAACTAGTTTCAATCATGCCCTCGTGAACACAAGTTTAATAGCACATAATAACTTGCATTGACAATAAATTTTGACCTTACTAAAGGCAAATAAAAATTACGTTGCATGACTTAAGTTTTTGGTTACAGAGTGTTTACCTTCGGGCATAGCAAGACATGAAATGCAATGCAGGGGAGCGCACTGAGCTCAGGCCGGCCCGTTAAATACCAAAGGGAAAAGTCGAGAGCATTCTGAAACACCCAGCCCAGGTCCGGAACAAGAGCACTACCACACTCAGTAGGTGCAGACGGGATCGCAAAGCAGGTCTACTAGCGAGAGCTGCGGCGCTTTCCCTTCGCGTTATCAATCCCTTCAAATCCTCGAGCACAAGCAGGGCTCGGGCTTGAGCCACGCCACCCCACCCCACCCCGTTTGCGGCGCGGCCGTGGGCCAAAGAAGCCACTGAGCCGCACGTCGCTGAAGCCGTCCTTGGCCAAGCCTCCTCCCAGTCCCGGCCGTACCTCCGTGAGCGCGGGGGGCAGCGGCAGCTCACTCAGCGGCAGCGGGTCCAAGGCAAAGGCCAACTCAGAGGCCCTGCGAGAAGAAAGAGAGAGCCATCAATGCAAGGCACTTCAGCCGCGTGGCCAGGCCCAGCCGCGGCACTCACCACTTCCCGCTGTGCTGCAGACCGCGCTCGCGGCTCCGCTCCGCCACGCTCAGCAACTGCTTCTTGATCTCCCGCAGGTCCGAGAAGTCGCTGCCCGGCAGCCCCACCGCCGCCATCCCGCCGTCGCGCCTTCCAGCCAATCACAGCGCCGCACACTGCGCGCACTTCCGCTCTGTAGACGCAGCTTCCTCCTTGGCTGAGCGCGACTCGCCCCACTCCCAATCAGGAGGCGCACTGAGGTCTTGGCGCTTGATTAGCCAGTAGTGGCGCACTCGCGGTTTTACGGCTGAGCGTTCCGCGCCGCCCGGGTTCAGTGGTGCCGAGTCCGCTCCTGTCCCGCTCCGTCCAGCTCCATCCTGCCTCGTCTCCTACCCTGCGCCTGACCCCGTCCCGTTCCTACGCTGTCCCTGTCCTGCCCCGTTCCTACCCTGCCCCATCCGGCAAAACACAGATGAAAAGAGACTCAGAATTCTGAAGATCAGTTTTTGCTGTCCTTGAAATCTCCTTTGTGTTCTCCATAGCTGGGGATCAGCTGTTAGAACGGACTGTTCTGTACTAAATTCTGTATTTGATATTTGTTTGATAGTAACATTGGTAAGCATGTTCAGTTCTCACAGGAATCAAATAGATTTTGGTTTTGGTTTTGTGAGGTGCGTGAAGTAATTTTTACTCAATTCTGTTCATCTTCAGTTTGGGACCCAGTAGGGGTTGTGTGCTGTTTATCGGGCTTAGAAACTGACAATACGCCTGAGGTGCTCAATGACATGTCAGTAAGAAATGGGGAACCTTCTCGGAAGGGAAAACAAAACAACAAGCAAACAAACAAACAAACAAAACACCAGGAAAAAAAAGTCAACAACAACAAAAGAAACCCCAACAAAACAAACAAAAAACCCCCAAATACACAAAGTGCTACTTATTTGGATGCTTTCTGAAATCTGGGCAAAATATCCCTTACATGATCAGGTTCCTGGTGTGTACCACTTGGGCAGCCATGCCCTAACTTCGTATGATTGCTTTTCTCGAAGAGCACTAGTTCTGAAAGCTATGACATACTGGTCTGTTTAGTGAGAAAACCCGTTTATTTTTCGGTACTCGCCAGATGGCTCTGCCTGTCTGAGTAGCTGTCATTGCAGCAGTTCACCAGCTGCTGAGACCATTTGTGGTTCCGTCTATTCAGCAGGAGGTGGCGCTTGGGGCTCTTTCTTGAAGCAGCAAGCAAAGGAGGACAGGTTGCTTGATGACGGCTAAGAGTTCGGTAATTCAGTTGCTGAAGACTTCCTCGTAATGAGAATTCATGATTCTTCCTGTCATTCCATTGTGTAATAGCAGCATCTTTTAAGTGACACTCAGGGCCGGCTTTTAGAGCAGGGGGCTAATTAAATCCTCTGCGTCAAAACCGATAATAACTTCTGGAGGTGCAGATTAATTTAGCTGTCCTAACTGGGTGCTGCTGGAAGAGCAGGAGTTTGTTCATGATGACACTACACACTAGTGGGATGAGGCTGTCTCTAGTCTCTCACGGTAACGTGGTGACTGTTGCATTTAGAGAAGGTTACATTTGGTCAGAGATAATCCTCTTGGGTTCTGTCCATTCCTCAGAGATCAGAGGGGCTTGAGGTGGCTGGACTTCTAACAGCTCTGGTAATGCTGTGACCGTGGGTCCTGGAGTTATCTCTTGACAGCTCTGGTAATGCCGCGACCGCAGGTTTAACAGCTGCCACAGGAGCAGCCTGGCTGCCACAGGCACTATCACACTCACTGGAGCAGTCAGTGCACCAACAGTTCAGGTTATTCACATGCAGCGTGTGCAGGTTGCTTACAACTACCTCTGATGAGTGCACTGAGCTACAGACCAGCTCTGTAGCTCTAAATGCAATTGCAATCCCAAAGTCTATCTCCCAGGGAAGCACTCAATATAGCTGAGGCCACAGGTCCACCAAAAGGTATCCCTCTGTGGGGGGAGGGAGGAATACAAACCCATGCATCTGTCCCTGGTATTTGGCATCAAACACTCAATCCCCTCCAAATGAGAGATGAGACTGGGACAATAGTTGTAGCTCTACTACTGTGCAGTGCCTGTGTGGGACTGTAGTCAAATGATTCTTCCCCTACCAGTTGCAAAAGACATCCCTTGATTTTGGTGTTACTTCTCTAGTCAGCAGAATTACATGTGATAAGTGGAACAGTGGGTCTATCCTATGCCCCCCTCATTCTCCACAGAGCCATGGCAGCACAGTCTTCACCCAGCCTCTGTGCTTGCTGTGCTCACCATGTGTTTATCAGCAACCTTGAGCTCTGTAATTCTTCCACTGTTTTGTGCTTCCAGCAGTGACAATGAAGATCATTGTGACAAGGGGGAATGATGTCTGTCATACAAATGGGTTGTATAAATTTATGAGGATTTTTTTCTCAGAGTTAACATCTTCAGACATGCAGCAGATGCTCAATGAAATCCACTCTAAATGGCCTTTACTGAGTGTCTTGTCAATACAGGCAAGTCTATTGACAGAGAAAATCCACACCTTTGCATTTCTGAGTTCAACTTCTTTATTATGATGCTATCAAAATACTTTTAAACTTGTTTAAGAATCACCTATGGTTATAGGTTCTTGTAGAATTTTACACTGAGAAATTTGATGTAATAAGAATTACCATTTGTTGCATTCTCTGTTTAGCACATTTAATGCAACTCCTGCTTTTGCTTTTATGATCTGCCAAGACATCATTAAGGGCAGAGCTTGGAAACCCTGTGACCCTAAGACATAGTGGAAACCATTTGTACTCAATTTACATCAAGAGTGAAGAATAAATTCTCACAGACCCTAGATAGTGTCAAAAGGCAAGAGATTGCCTATCAGAAGTGAAAAAAAGTTACCCAGAGATTTGTATCAGCTCTGTGACATAGTTACTGAGCTCCTGAGTGTGGAATTGCTTTTATTTGAGGTAACTCTTGTTAAACTTCTAATCCCAATGAGATAAGCTTTCCTTTCCAATATTCTTTATATATAATATTTATATATTATAAATGTATCCAGAGACTTCACCTGATTGCAGGACTTTTCAAATATCATGGAGAATGGCCTGGTAACTCCATTAGCCAATTTCTTCAGGACTACTCATTTTAAGATTCATATTTTTTATGTTTAAGATAGTCTCTACTAATAAGAATTCCTCAGTGTTGCTAGGACCCTACAGGCCTTTTCATGTAGCTATTTGTCCTTTTGCTCTATTATCACAAACTGTTAGCTTCATGCAACCAAAAAGTATTCCTGCTCCAAAGGAAGTACTGAATTTTCTTGTGTGGAAAGCAGTGTAGCATGAGGAAAGAAGTCTTTAAATCATGTCACAGAGCACTGATGTTTAATTCTGTTGGTGTTGCTAGGTAAAGGGTGGTGCTGGAATGGCAATTTCAGAACAGGTAGTGGCATCAATGACTTCATGGTAAATTGTCTGTTTTGGAACTAAGGAGATGGAAAGTCACATTGTGAGCCAGGAGCTACTCTGTGAGAGTTGGCACCGTTGCATTCTTTGTCTCTAGTATGCGCATGATTGAGATAGGGAAGATTTCAAAGCTGAGCAGTGTCTTAAGGTGCAGTTTGGAAGGCTTCTTCTACTATCAGCAGTCATAATAATCACCATCTGATATAATTTCTCCTCTAATTCTCAGCAAGTAGTTGTCCTTCCTATGCTCTTTATCCCCTCCTTCCCTGCTTCAAAACTGGATTCCAGGAACCCTGCCGATGACTAAAGTAATACAACACTGTGACATCAGAGCAGGGTTTTGTGTGTTGTCAGTAATGTCTTTTTTCCCCTCTATCTTGCTCAGATCTCAATTGGTTTCTTGGGAGGTTAATTGAGATGAAGTGTCATAAAATGCCTCTGAGGACGCTGGAGTCATGCAGCTAAAGTGTTTACAATGCCTGAATCACTTCTTCATAGCTGAGAAATCCATTGACTCATGCAATATATTTTCTGTTTTGAAGAGATTTTATTTAATTGCAGTGTCTGATGAGCTTGGATGTGGTATCAACTGTGCATGCATAACTAGCCCAAGTGCTCAGGAAACCAGTTTCCACCTTTTCCTTAGCATATTGCCCACTAAGACCCCCAAATATCACAGTAAAGCTGTAAAAAAACATGCAGGTTCATAAGGATTTTCTTATTCAGAAGCCTTCAGATTGTTGCTATGCTGCAGTTCCTGACTTAGTGGAGAATACAATTGCTCCCTTTTCAGGAGACCAGAGTGATTTTAATTAGTCTTCCAAAATTATGGTTAGGCTGAATTGTAAGAACTAGATGACTGGATTGGATTTAGTGTGCTGCTATGCACCCTAGAAATCCCTGAAAAGAAGAGAGGCTAGAGACAATGTATTGTGGTGGTCTGTGTCTTGCTGGTGAACAGCAGGAATCTGTGACTGGTGAGCAGCCCCATCAGTACTGAGGTACTGCAGCCTGTGGTTCCCCTAACACTGCTCTCTGACAGAAGTCTGTATTGTGTGTTGGCAAGGTTAGTCCTTTGCCTTCCATCCTTGTTTTAATACTAATGGTTTTATGCCTGGATGGTAATGAAATAACTAATTGGGCCGAATGTCCATTGCTGGTTTTTCATGGGGCCACTGGAGACAACATTAGAGTGAGAAAAGTGAATGTGGGCAGGCAGAACTACCCCTTTCATTATTGGTGAAAGTTTATGCTGGGAGAAGTAGAAGGTATTGATATACAAGGATGTTTCTTCTTTCCTCTTTTGAAGAACTGAGCATGGAAGTAAAACAGAAGTCAAAGCTGCTGGTAGCTTTCTTATGTGTCAGAGCTTCTTCACTGGGCACAGCAGTGCATATTTCTAATGTCAGGAAACTCTTTAAAGTTCTTTCTGCAAATCCTTAATTATATTTGGTCTGTCCAGACATTTTTCCCCCCCTTATTCACTACACTTACTTTCCATTTGAGAAAAGAGGAGGATGTTTTATGGTGATCAGCAATCCATTACTGTGTTTTAAGGCAGCAGAATTTTACAATTGGAGCAGTGATTTTGACCTTACAGAATAAATAAATGACCCAGAGCTCCTCCTGATTGTGAGAGGGACTTGTGGTTGTTCAACACATGGCAAGATTAGAATGCTCAGTAGGATTTCGATTTTGCTTCTGTGTTACTGAAATGTATTTAATCTGACAGGTGCCATAATCAGCTCGATCTTTTTAAATCAAACACAGTATTTCCAGAACAAAATAGCTGCCATAAAACTACCTTCTCACTGGTGAAAAAACCCGTTGTGACTATTTTGTGCATAGCTGTTTCTGTAGACTAATGGAGGAATAGTGCAAAGTAGAGCTGTATGTATTAGAGAGCAAACCCAGAGGTGGTTAGGTGTCTGTGAGAGCCCAGTGACTCTCTTGTCACAAAACAATGTGTGGCATACCTGATCTGAATAGACAGGGCTTTGATGTCCTAATGGCTTTTGAGTATCTCCAAGGTGGGAGGCTCTACCACATATCTGTGCAGCCTGTGCAAGTATTTAGTTGCCCTCACAGTAAAAAACTGTTCCCCAATGCCCAGGAGGAACTCCCCATGTTTCTACTTGTGCCTGCTGTCTCCTGTTCTGTCAGTGGGCACCACTGAGAAGAATATGGCCCCATCCCCCTTCGGGTAAGATTGGTAAGATTGCTGTTTGAGCCTTGTATTCTCCGGGCTAAACAGTCCCAGCTCTCCCAGCCTTCCCTCATAGAATAGGTGCTCTAGTTCATCATCTTCATGGCTCTTTATGGGACTCTCTTCAGTATGTCCATGTCTGTTTTGTACTGGGAAGCCCAGAACTGGACGCAGCACTGCACGTGTGGCTTCACCAGTGCCAACTAGAAGGGAAAGGTCACCTTCCTGCACTGGCTGACAGCACTTTTCCTGAAGCAACCCAGGAGACCATCCATCCTCTGTGTAACAGGGGCTTGCTGCTGATTTACATTCTGCTCGGTGCCCACCAGGACCCCCAGGTTCTTTTCTGCAAAGCATCTTTCCTTCTGAGTGGCCTCCAGCATGTGTTGGTGCATGTGTTAAGAAAGTAATTTTCTTTCTGCCTCACAGGGCTGATGTTGGAATCAAACTTGATGGTTTTTAGCAGGTTAGGTTCTACTGTGGTAGTGATAAGAAGAATTTTAATTAACTTTTCTGTGTAGTTACGATGACTCCTCCAATTTCACCAGTTTTTCTGGACTGTAATGATTTGTAAGCCTTGCTCAAGTGAAGAATTTCTGAGGGATTTTTGAATATCCAAGTAAAAAGCAATGCTAGATTGAAGGGCTTTTATTACCTATGCTAATTAGATTAAAATTCCTAGCTTATTAGCTGAGCTGTACTGATTCAGACAGAAGACAAAGTAGTGTACATGTAGGCTTCTACCAGCTGATGAATTGCTGCAAATGTGGTCTCTGCTGTCACTGGATCTGATAGAAATGCAGAATTTATTTCCTTGATGTAACAGTGAATTGTATTAGACATCCTGAGGAAAATGAAGTTAAGTATTACTGAAGTATTTTCTGCACGTAATTGACTTTATTTTCTTTAATAGAGAGTGATGCCATTCTGAAACAGAAAATTGAGTACAGCTGAATTGTCTGGTGCTGGCCACATTGTGATGGATTAGAAAGTCTAAGGATCTCAGCAGTGGCTTCTATGACACAGCTTGTTTCCAGTTAATTTTCCACAGGTCAGCAGAAATTGGGGTGCTAATGACCTTCAGTTTAACTGGCAGTTTAACTCCATCACTTGACCCGTTGAGCGTTAACACAAGCATAATTAACTTGGTAATTTCTGTAATACCTGCTTTTAAACCGTTTCTGAGAAAGTGTGGATTTCATCTAGAATCCCAGGATATTCAAGTGTTTTGCCCCTTGTCCCTTTTAAGAGTGGGAAATATTCAAAACAAAACAAAACAAACAAACAACCAAAAAAAAACCAAACACCCACAAACCCCACTAGATCGGTACCATGGAGATGTAAGAAAGAGATCCATAGAGGCAACTTTAAAGAAAATAGATTACTTTGGTTTTCTTTTCATCATGAAGAGTTACCATGACTCCTTGATCATGATGAGGTGCATGTTAAATATAACATTATAAAAATTTCTGGTAAAGTCTTGGTTCAGGAAAGGAAAATACCACTTTATGTACATTTACTATCAATGGTATGTGATTTACTGCTTATCCTTATTCTGGTTTATTAGGTGCTAAAATAATCTGGAAGAATTTCTGCCACTTAATACCTTCTCTTCCCAGATTGCATAGTGGCATTTTGTCAGATGACTGTTAATAATTAAGCTAATGGTGATTTAAACTGTGATTTAAACTGTTACTGCATCTCTTCTGAAGGATATCCCTTCATTTGCTGCAGAATGACAGTTGAATATAAATTCTTCTTTTGTCTGTTCTAATGAAACCAGGTTGCCTTAAATCACCATGGTGCTTCAGTGGACTGGAAATGTAGAGACATCTGAAGGGTTCCCGTGGTTTAAAATTGCCCCATCTTCCCGTGCTGCTGCTACACTGACATGGTAGATAAGTAAGAACATTCTGTATTCAAAGGCAAAGAGAAGGCTTTTTGTGCTCCCTTAACCAACACTTTCTGCCTAACTGAAAAATGAAAATAAGCCAATTGCCTGTATTCCTGCTTAGCAAACTGGATTTTTTCCTTGTAGTTTTAATTCCAGGAATGCTGCTGCCCTGACCTTCAGTCTCTGGCCGCTCTACATAAGTGACCTAAGAGGTCTGTTGGTACCTAGCTCAG
Source organism: Semnornis frantzii (assembly GCA_013399775.1). Taxonomy (NCBI): domain Eukaryota; kingdom Metazoa; phylum Chordata; class Aves; order Piciformes; family Ramphastidae; genus Semnornis; species Semnornis frantzii. The sequence goes on along the minus strand of VWYK01061311.1, from coordinate 1,609 downwards.
ATAATTAATTCAGTTCTACAGACATATCAAATTAATAACTAGCAAAGTAGGACCCAAAGAGGACTGCTTCTAAGAGTCTGGAGTTTTCCCTGAGTGACAGGTACAATAAGCAGGAATGATTGGCCTGAGTCCAGCCAGTTCATAAACGGAGAAGGCAGCACTGGTAGCATGTCGCAAGAGTGTAAGCACAGGATTTATTCAAGGAACATTTAATTAAACTGGAAAGTAATGGAAGATACAATGTGTAGCTCTTCCATTATAGAAAGTACCACATTGCTCAGATGATTTGTTGCTGGGGAGAAATGATGGCTTCATGTTTTATTACTGGGGAGAAATGATGCCTTCATGTTTTTCCAGGACATAGTATGAAAGCCACACAGATTACATTGATATAACCTTCAGAATTTTTAATATGCTGGATTGGTTTTTGAACTACACATCCAAAAAGCAATAAATTCTGGTGGCTCATGTGAAGAGTTTGGAGTACTGCTGTTTAAAAGGCATGTTTGACAAAAGTCAGCAGTGAAGCCATAGGCTGTAATCTGATTCCTTGTGTCAGTGTGTTTCATGAATTGATAGCAAGTTCTTGATAGGCATGACACATCCTTAATATACTTTGTTGTGTGGTCCCGTGTTGTCTGTTAAAATATTTTAATGGATCCCTAGAAAGACTTGCAATTCTTTTTTTCTTTCCCCCTCTCCCCTGAGATTCAGGACTTTTTTTGACAGAGAGGTCCAGGGTGAGCATGCTGCTCATCTGCTGGAGATTGACAGTGCCGCAGATCTCTGTTGTTGGGCAGTTCTATGCTTTGTATTCTGTAGAAGCTGCATAAGGAGAAACTGATCTTTGCAATGCATTTTTCAGGGCCATAATTTCTAGAACCAGTAGTGGTTGATTGAGCAATACCTTGAAGTTTACACAGCAATTATTTGCCATCCAGTGAGTAAATGTCAGTTTTCTTGCTAGCCTAGGCTGTAATTTCCTTCCAGCTGACATCTCCTGACAGTCGCATTGTGTGGTGGATGCTGCTTGTCCTTTACAGGCAAGGAGTTGTCAGCTGAATCTTTTACACTTGCTGATTTCAATATCAATTTGTATTCTCTGCAGAGGTTGTAAGTCCAGAGTAAAAGCTGTGGGTCTAGTGTGACTGACAGGTTCTTGATTAAGGTAGGTAGCCTAGGGCTGAAAGTGAAAAAAGGGAGGATCTGCTGGTGCCGATGTGGAGATGGCTGAGTTTCACAGAATGCAGCACCTGTATGCAAAGACACTTTTCAGTCTCTCTTTTTTAAGGTAACTGTGAAAATAGTACTATTAATACATGTTGGAAAGCCAGTGAGGTTTTAATAGAAGTCAGTGTGGCCACTCCAGACTGTGGGCTGCTAGTCTCGTTTGGGAAGGCTTCTATGTTAATCTGACATCTTGTTTAGCAATGATAACACTAGAGAGTCCAATTAAAGTATTTCAAGAAGACATCCCTATACAAGACTGCATTGATTGTCTGCTAATGTGTATTGAATTTTAGCTAAATACAGCCCCGGGTGCTGTGCTGGAAAGCAGGGGAGCTTGCTGTCCGAGCTCTTAATTCCTTTTATATCGATTTGGCTGCTA
>VWYK01061309.1:2200-23965 GCA_013399775.1 Semnornis frantzii | reverse complement strand
TGAAACTGGGACGGACAGGGGCAGCTGCCGGGGCACGGGGACGGGCAGGAAGGTCCCCGGTGGGCACGGCCGAGGTTCGGCTGGACAGGGCCTTTGGGCATCCTCTAGGCTGTGCCAGGCACGGTTGGACCGGAGGATCCTTGAGGGGTTTGAGCTGTGCCCAGGCTGGCGCTGTGGGTTCGGCGGGTAGAGGGAAGCAGGCTGGCACCACTAAACTCCCCGGGGATGGCCCTGCTGCCATGTGGCATCCAGCACCAGCACGCCGAGGATGCTGGCAGCGCTGCCACGTGCGGCTGGCACCGCCCTGGCACTCCCTGGGCGTCGTTCTGGATCTTGGGCCTGATTGTGGCTCACACTCCTGTGGGAACCGTGGGAGGGAAGGGTGAGAGCTGCGGGAGCAGGCCGAGCAGCTTCCAGTGGGTACAAACCTCTGCTGGGCTGTGACAGCATTGCCCAAGACAAGAGGCAACAAAGTCAGTGAGGGCGGCAGTTGGTGGAAGGTAATTCATTGGTTCAGGTCTTGTCTCCAGGCTGAGATTGGCCACAGCTGTCTCCAGGAGCTTTGCAATGAGTGAATTTGACGTTTGCCATTAGGACTGCCTGGACAAGGGCTCCATTATGGAACCCCTTCCTAATTAATAGTTAACTAGCAGACCTCAATGCATATCTCTGCTCAAAGTCCAGCTGGCAGCCATGCCACAATTTACACTTCTGGGCTGGAAACTAATTGCAGCCCAAATTCGTACACCAGGCAGTCCCAGCAGCCTGCAGCCTCAGGGGCCCTGATGTGCTCCCTGAGGGAACCAGAGCCAGGAGCTGCCCTCAGACTGGGGCATTTGGTGAGGCACAGCAAGTGGCTGGCAGTACCTGCAGCACTGAGCCCACCTCAGCAGGCAGCAGGAGGGCCTGAGAGAGGAACTCAGCAGCTGCTGCTGCCAAGGTGCAGGGGCTGTGTGGTTTGGATTTTTCTGGTAGGAAGTGATGCTTGAGGAGCAGGTTTTGGGAAGCAGCTGTACCTCATCCTGTAGGGACCCCGACAGTGGCTGTGGTGCAGGTGAAATAGTCCATGGGAAGGGTTCATCACTTGGAAAGGTGGTGCCTGTCAGCCCTGAGGTGCAGTGTGTCAAGGTAGGAGTGCTTGGTCAGGACAGGGAACAGTGGGAACAAGCTACGACACAGGAGGTTCCACCTCAGCATCAGACTTCTTTATGGTGAGGGTGCTGGAGCCCTGGCACAGTCTGCCCAGAGGGGCTGTGGAGTCTCCTCCTCTGGAGACTTTGAAAACCCACCTGGATGCGTTCCTGTGTGACCTGCCCTGGGTGATCCTGCTCTGGCAGGGGGTTGGACTCGGTCATCTTTTGATGTCCCTTCCCACCCCTAAGTCTGTGGTTGGTTTTCCCACTGCAAGGGTGGCAACAACTGGCTGCAGGGTGAGGGTCACAGTGTCCCCCTGCTGCGCCTGGTGCTGGGTTGTTGATCTCTTGTCCTGGTCTCTCCCCCAGCTGACAGAGCTGCTGCAATGGTATGCAGCCACCTTCAAGGACCCCATGATGCTGCAGCCCCCGGAGTGGTTCAAGGCCTTTATCTATTGTGAAGCCTTGCTCCAGCTGCCCTTCTTCCCAGTGGCAGTCTACGCCTTCCTGAAAGGTTGGTATCAGCAGGGGTAAGGATGTGTCCTGTCTGTGTGGCACTGCTCCCTGTGCTGCAGAGGAGGTTGACTCAAGCAGGTACAGGGATGCAGCATGTGCAGTGCTGTGGCCAGAGGTTTTACCTGAGAAGGTAGCAGAGTGAGGCCTGCCAGAAACAAAGGCTCTGACTGTGGGCCCACATCAACTGCAGCCATTTCTATGCAGCCAGCATCAAGGTTTGACATCTGGCAGGCTTCCAAGGCAGCTCAAGTGCTGGGTCAAGCCTGTGTACTCATTTGGTCACTTTGAAGCTTGCACTGTTGCCTCAGTGCTGTGCATTTCCCCGAGGGCAGANCCCCCCCTCCGTGTAACGCCCTTGTGGCCTCTCCCGGCAGATGCAGTGGGTGCTGCCCTGTGCCTTTAAGAGCCACCCAGCCCTCCTGGTTTCCAAGTACTTCATTACTGGTTTCTCTCTGCTCCCTGCAGGTGGCTGCAAATGGATACGGACTCCTGCGATTATCTACTCCACCCACGTGGCTACCACCCTGTTTGCCATCCTGGCACACATCCTGTTCCACGACTTCTCCAAGTCCAAGCACCTGGGCCCTCAGACGCAGCGCGAGCGCCTGGTCCTGCTCTCCATCTACCTGCCCTACCTGCTGCTCCCACTCCTCATCCTCTTCACCATGCTCTACAACCCCTACTATAACCACGTGGAGAAGAGGAAAAGGAAGTAGTCTGCTCCCAGAGCTGTGTGCCTGACACTCACACTGGTTTTGGTTCAGGCCCTGTGCTGACCTGGTTCTCTGGGACGAACACCTGTCTCACCTTGCTGGCTGCAGCAGCTGTTAGCAGAGCACCTGGTGCCCACCAGAGCATCGAGGTGGGTGGTGGTCCCCAGCCTCCCTCAGTCACCAGAAGCAGCTCTGGCAGCTCAGTCCCCTGTGGTGCTTGGGCAGGCGCAGGGGAGAGGCCCTGGCTGCTCTCCCCCTGCCAGCTGTGAGCGGTACCAGCACAGCTGGAATGGGAAATGAACTCCAACCTCTCTCTGGGGGGAATGACTCCAGCTGGTCCTTTTCCCAGGTGACTGTTACAGTACCACTTCAGTAAGAAATTTGTCTTCCAGGAGCACATTCTGCAAAACCCCTGAGTGATTGTACACAGATTTACAAGGCTCTGGCTTTGGAGCGTCTCAAATTAGAATCCTTAACTCTCTCCCCCCTTCCTTTGCTCTGCTTTGATTTTGATTAATTCTGAGTGTCTGATCAGTGGTAAGCCTGCCAAAATATGGATTACTGGATGCTTAAAGTCCACTTGGACAGTGAGGCACACTTCCTAGAGGGCTCTGGAGCACTCCAGGACTTGTAAACAAGGGTTTGTAAACTTCTCTTCCACGAAATCACTCCTACTATGGAAATAAATCACTAAAGGCATTAAAGAGCATTTAATCTTCTTAAGGGAATGGCTCAAGGGAACTTGAAGCTCACAGACAGTTCCCAGAGTAAATAAAATCTTCTACTGCTGAAAAGAAAGCCAAGCACCAGAGAATTTCTGAGCTGTTCTGATCTGCAGGAACCAAACTTGGAGCCTTGTGTGAGATTCCAGGGCCCTGAGAAGGCTTCTCAGCCACTGCCTGTTTGAGGGCTGTGCTGGCATCAGTCGAAGCCTCCCAGGGCTCTGGGCAGTCCAGCATCTCCTCATTTGGTTGCTGACAGACACAGAATGCATCTATCTGCACTTCAGTGTGGGGCTTGATTCTTAGATCCCAGCCTTCAGCTGTGAAACACCACTTTGGTATTTAGTCTCTCCTGCTGTGGCTGCTGGCTCAGGGAGGGTTTGTCTCCTCCCTTCACAGTCACCAGCAGCACCCAGGAAAGAATTCAGCTCTGTCTCATGGCTGGATGTACCTCAGGCATAGCTCTCAGTCCTTCCTTCTGCCTTTTTCTGTGTCTGTAACTGCTCCATCCTGTTAACTGTACATTTCTGGCCCTTTCTTCCTAACTGGACAAAACTGATCTGGTCAATACAGAGAGAAGTTCCTGCTGCTTGTGTTGTGTCTTTGCAGAGGTAGGAACTGCTGCAGACAGGAAAAAGCATCTGCCCAAGGGCCTGCAGACTCTTGAGGCCATCAATAAAAACAGACCCAAAGCCACTCCTCTCCTGGTGCATCCAGAAAGGCTGAAAGCAATAATTTATTGCCAAAAGAGCTGTGCAATTCCAAAAGGGACAGAGGCATGGCAACAGCAGCATCCATCCAGCTGGGAAGTGAATGGTGAACTGCTGAGTGTACAAATTACAAAACCAAAGGACAGGAACAGTCTTTTCCAGCTGCTTATTGCCACTTGCAGTGTCATGCACACTGAACTCAGACACTGCTGTTCATCCAAACCATCTCTTCAGTCACACACAGTGAAAAATTGCATATTTTGGAACTTCCCAAGGTTCTGGAATGGTCAAGTTTCCAAGGTAGTTTGGTTGGGTTTGTTTTGGTGGGTTTTTTTTTTTTTTTCCTCTCTTCAGATGGTTTATTTCTGAAAAATGAATTGGTCAATGAATTCATTCTGGTCTGCCTCGATTTTGCAGAGAGTCTCATACTCTATTCGGTACCTGAAAGAGAAAGGCAAGGCTCAGCTGCAGCCAGCCCTGCTGCTGGCATGCTGCAGCTCAGCATTCATTGCTTGGTGCCTGTGAAAGTCACCTGTAAAGCCACAGCTGCACAGATTCATCAAATCAGAATTGTTAAGGCTGGATAAGACCTTTCAGATCATCCAGTCCAACCCTAACCCAACTGCCGTGGCCACTGAGCTATCCTGAAGCACCACAGCTGCAGCCTCTCCAACACCTCCAGGGACAGTGACTCCACCACCTCCCTGGGCAGCCTCTGCCAAACCCTCACCACTCTCTCAGTAAAGTTCTTACTAATCTCCAACCTAAAGCTCCCCTGGCACAATTTAAACCCATTTCCTCTCATCCTATCCCTGGTTACCTGGGAGAAGGGACCAACACCAGCCTCACTCCACCCCCTTCAGGGGACTGAGCACTGCCTGGGGAGGAGAGGCTGAGGGGCCTGGGGCTGCTTAGTCTGAAGAAGAGAAGACTGAGAGGGGATTGAATCAATGTTTAGAACTATCTGAGGGCTGGGGGTCAGGGCGGGGGGGACAGGCTCTGCTCGCTGCTGCCTGGGATAGGACAAGCAGCAATGGATGGAAGCTGCAGCACAGGAGGTTCCAGCTCAACACAAGGGCAACTTCTTGCCTGGAAGGGTCCCAGAGCCCTGGCACAGGCTGCCCAGAGAGGTTGTGGAGTCTCCTTCTGTGGAGCCTTCCCAGGCCTGTCTGGATGTGTTCTGTGTGCCCTGAGCTGCATTGTCTGCTCCTGCCTGGCAGGGGTTGGACTGGATGAGCTCTTTGGGATCCCTTCAGCTAGCTGTAGAGAGCAGTGAGATCTCTCAGCCTTCTCCAGACTAAACAAGCCCAGCTCCCTCAGCCCCTTCCTTGATGCCCTCCAAATAGCCTTGCTGCTATTCTGTGGGCACCCTCCAGCACCTCAATGTCTTTCCTGTCCTGTGGCACCCAGAACTGAGCCCAGTGCTCAAGCTGTGGCCAAGTCCAGGGACACCATCACTGCTGGATGCTGGTTTTGATCCAGGCCACTCTGCCCCAAGCTTGGAATGCTGCTTGGGGTTGTTGTGACTGAAGTGCAGGACCTGGCACTTGGTCTTGTTGAATCTGACCTCAGACCACTGATAAAAGCTGTCCAGATCCCTCTGCAGAGCCTTCCTACCCTCGAGCAGATCAACACTCCTGCTCAGTTTGGTGTCATCTACAAACTTGCTGATGGTGGCCTTGATCCCCACCATTACTAAGGATACTGAACAGAACTGGCCCCAGTACTGAGCCCTGGGGAACCCCTCATGAGCAGCCAACAGCTGCTTTATCTCAACTCTTTGGGCCCAGCCAGTTTCAGATCCAGCAATGCTATGGGCCACAAGGTTCTCCAGGAGAATGCTGGTGTCAAAAGCTTTAGGCTGTGGTTCCACCAGCCTGCTTCTCACACTCCTGATACTCCTCAGCCTTTCCAGTTTCTCAGCTCACCACAAGCTGCCAGCCCTCAGCAGAAGGCTGGCATCAGCTAGACCCTGCAGTTCTAAAGTGCCTGTACAGGTCAGCCACGTGGCACCCTGCTGGAGTTTTATTGGTGTCTTCAGTGGCATGATCTCATGCTGCCTCTGTTTGCTGAGCCACAAGCCTCTGGACAAGAGGCATTTGGGGCCTTAAGCCAGCTGCAGGCTCCTGGCTGTGCCTTGCTCCAGGTGAGCCCTGTGCAGGAGGACACAGCTTCAGTGCACACTGTTTGAACAAGCTTTGACCATGTCCTGCAGCCAAGCACACAGGCTGGGCTGCCTGCCAGCCCAGGCAATGCCCCAGAAGAGTTTAACAGAAAATTTACCTTTCCAGCTGCATTTTCTTCTCAGCTATCAAGGCCTGGAGTTGCTGTTCCTGAGCTTCTCGCTGCTTTGCTATAGACTTCAGCATATTCCGTGCCCCAATGGCCTGTCAAAAGAGGACAGAGAAGGAGCTGTGTGGGGGGGGGCTGTGATTATTTTAACCCCTTTCACTCCCAGCAGGTTGATTTTGAAGGGCTTCAGCCACAGTAACAATACAGGAGGGTGACACCTTCATACTGAACTGCTGGTGGAACAGGCAAATAGTCCCTGTAGAGGCTGGGCAGGTGAAAGGGTCTGACACTGCCCTCAGAGTGAGGAAACAGAAGTCACCAGCTCCTCTGGAAGTACAAACTGATCACAAGCTCTGGTGGTTCATTTTTTTTGTCCAGAATAAGGGCAAAAGTCATCAACTACAACTGTGCTAACCACTAATCTGTATTTGCACAGCAGCATGGACAAACCCCACACCAGCTGGAGACACCCAGAAATAGTGCAAGACAATTTCACAGGTGGTCACAGAGCTATTCACACTGATCTGCTCTTTGGAAAGTCCATCTCCTCCAGCTCCCAGAGCCCTCAAGGACACAGTCCTAATAGAAGTGATTATGTTGTGTTTATGTTCAAGGAGGGAACAGTAAGGAGGTTCAGTGTGACACCTGCAATGTGTCTGTACAAGTCTCTGGATGTTAATGTGCATTAAAAAGCCTCAAGCTCTCATACTGCAGACAGACAGACAAATGTTTAACTACCTGGGCAACAGTGACACAAAGAGCTGCATTCTCACATAAAGAGAGGAAGGGACAGACCTGGACTTTCATGGAGGCTACAGGAGAAGGCAGTGATTAATGGCACAGTACCTTCATCTTCTCACTTTCAGCAGATTTTGCCAGTTGATCAACAAGCTCAATCAAGCTGCCTACTATCTTCTGGAATTCTACTATTTCTGCAAGGATTAAAAAAAAAAAGTCATTAATATTCAGAACACCCCTAAAGGAGCCTGAGGATTTCACTGCAGGCTGTCAGGTTTAGATGTGGTTTTACTTATAGAATCATAGAATGGTAAGGTTGGAAGGGACCTCAAAGATCATCCAGTTCCAACCCCATGACATAGGCAGGGACACCTCCCACTAGCACAGGTCACTCAAGGCCTCGTCCAACCTGGCCTTGAACACCTCCAGGGAGGCTGTGAAGCACAGAATCAACCCAACGTGATCAAAGATCACCCTTTCTGGGCAACCTGTGCCAGTGTCTCACCACCCTCACTGCAAACAACTTCCTCCTAACATCCAGTCTAAATCTCCCCTCTGCCACTTCAAACCCACTGCCCCTTGTCCTGGCATTCCCGGACCTTGTCAATAGTCCCTCCCCAGCCTTCCTGTAGCCCCCTTCAGATCCTGCAAGGCCACTCTAAGGTCTCCTGGAAACCTTCTTCAGGCTGCAGAGCCCCAACTCTCTCAGCCTGTCCTCACAGCAGAGCTGCTGCAGCCCTCTCAGCATCTTCGTGGCTTTACCTCTCGTTTGCTGTAAGAACTCCTTGTTGCCAGGCTATAAAAGAGGCAAGGGAATAGCCCTCGAGTGTCCAAGGGCTGTCCCACGCAGCCTTCATGCTCCTGCCTGTCCGCCCAACCCTCCTCCGAGCTCCTGCCGGAGCTGGCCGGGCCGGCGGACCCCGGGCGCGGTGCTCTCACTGCTACCCCGCTTCAGACACACGGCACTGCCCAGGCCTGGCTCCCGGCAACCACCGGCGACGCTCTGGGGGCTCGGCCCGGCCGGACTTACTGTCGAGGAAGGTTCGGCACTCCTCACGGAGCTGCGCCGTCTGCTGCGACACCTCCGGGTCTAGCACCCGCAGCTTGTTCAGTTCGTCGAAGTGGAGGCCAGCGGCGCCCAGCGCCTCCTGCGCCATCGCCNCTGCCGTCCCGGGAGTGACGCCGCGGAGCACGCTGGGAGCTGCAGTCCCGCTGGCAGCGCAGCGGAGCGTCCCGGGAGCAGCCGTCCTGGCGGCGCCGCAGGGCAGGACGAGAGTTACGGTCCTGGTGGTGCCGCGGAGCACGCCGGGAGCCGCAGGCGGCGGCGGCAGTAGGGAGGCGCTTCCGGGTCACCGGTTCCCAGCGGGGCGCGGAGGAAATGAGCTCAGTCCGGGGCTGTGGCGGCTACGGGCAGGTGAGCGACTACCGGAGCCGCAGCGGCTTTGCTGTGGTCGCGGCTGCTGGGCCGGTGCGCGTACCTCGGCCGCCTCCCTGACGGCCGGCCCGGGCCTCCTGCTGCTGGCTCAGCCTCTCGTTGCTTCCCCAGGTGCCAGAGCGGGCCCCGTCGGGACGCGCGCCGCAGGCCTCGGCGGGAAGGGAGCTGGATCGCGGCGTGCGGAATCCCCGGCCGCGCCGCCGTGTCCGGTGCGTAGGGCTTCGATGCGTGTCGCGGCCCGGACCTGTGCGGGGCCTGGCTTGGCGGGGNGGCCTGGCTTGGCGGGGCTGGGGTCCTGCCGCCGCCCCACCGTGACCGCCCCGGCTGAGCCTGGGAATGCTGAGAACCGGGAGCGGCGTTGGCGGCAGCCCGGGAGGGGCGGCGGAGGTCAATACCCGAGTGTCCGTTTCGGTGGCGGGGCCGGGCAGGAGGGCCGAGAAGGGCCTTCGAGGGTTGGCGATTTGGGGGATTTTTCCTTTTTATGGAAGTTCTCCCCTGGGCCGTTTCCTGGGGCCGTATCCGGGCGCCTATGTCACTGTTCCGCCGTCCTGCCTCCCACACAGGGCCGGAAGGAAGGGGCACGGAAAATCTCTTGCGTGAAGGGGAGCAATTAAGGATTAGATTCCTGTTTACAGCTGCAGCCGAGTAGGTTCTTAGCTCAGGAACACGTCGGAGTGACAGCGCAGCCTCCTGCCCCATCGCCTGCGAGGGGAAAGCTCTTCCTTTGCTTCCCAGCTCGAAACGAGAGCCGTGTTCTGGAAAGTCGAGAGTGGATTTCCAGCTGAGGGTTTAAAACTTTGGCTGTGGTGTGTGTTGTGTTGGCTGAAGACAAGAGGAAACGAGGAGGGTTTAGTGTCTGGTTAACGGGAACGGTGCTGAGCAGCTGCTGCGCTGCTGTGTGAGTTGTGTGGAGAGCAGCTAAGAGCTGTTTGGTCAGAGCCTGTGCAGGTGTTCTAAGAACACGGGAGTGCACCGACAGCGACTCCCTTTGCCGTGGCCTTCCTAGGTCTGTTGCAGATGGAAATTTCCAGGCTTTTGTGCTGACCTCGTCCGTTTCTGTTTGAAGGGCCATGGAGCTGTGACTGCCTTCGCCTCCTGCTCCTCCGGTGACTTGTGACCCTTCCCCACCACGGCGGAATCCGTCAAGCCCACGCTCTGCAGAGTTGTCATCTACCTACAGAAGGAGATGTCGGGGGACACCTGTCTAACCACCACCCTGTGTCCTCCTGCAGGGCCCAAACCCAAGCCCTGCAGCTTCAAAGGGGGCAGCCTGGGTAACAAGTACGTGCGGCTGAACGTTGGGGGCTCTCTCTATTACACCACGGTGCAGGTGCTGACACGGCACGACACCATGCTGAAGGCCATGTTCAGTGGCAGGATGGAGGTGCTCACAGACAAGGAAGGTAAGGGGGTGCCTTCTTGTGTTTTGTAAACCTGCTGGGTTTTGGTGGTGCTCAGTTAAATATCTTAAGACTGCCCTTGGCTAAGGATGTAGGGGAGGATGTATTCCCAAACCGACTTGGGGCGTTAGGCAGCAGACTCCCATTGTGCTATAGCAGTCATCTGTGCTTGATGAGAGTGCTCTTCTGTTCCCACAATTAATCAGTAGAGTGACTGGTTCCCTGTCCTTCAGCTGGGAGGCAGGTTGTTGATGTTGCTAGAGCAGTGTGTGGGTTGTCCTTTATGTGGTGTCACAGAATGACATCGTTTGAACGGCCTGAGTGGGGAGGGGCATCCACTTTTCAGCTGTAAAACTCAAAAGCCTTCCTTGCTAGGTTGCAAGTTCTTTTTTCCCCTCCCAGTAGCGTGTTCCACTTGTGTCTTACCATGCTGTGCCAACCTGGACATGTTCCTGTGTGGCCTGTCCTAGGTGAATCTGCTTTGGCAGGGGGGGTCTGGACCCGATGATCTCTGGAGGTTCCTTCCAACCCCTAACATTCTGTGACTCTGAGACAGTGTTAGCCATCAGTCCAGTCAGGTGCTACCTGCTGCTGAAGGTGATAAACTGTAGAGGACAGCACAAGAAGACCAATCCCAGCAGTGTCTGTGAATGCTTTCATTTTTCTCTCTAGTACAGTTTAGGAGCGAGGGGTGTGGTGCTGTGGAGAAGAAGCTGGGAGTGGCTGGCAAGTGTTTACCCTCTTGGTGTTTCAAACACTGGCGTGAGAATGCTGCTCCACATGCCCAGCTAACAGCAATTTAATCTTGATGCACAGCAGTTTGTTCACTTAAGCTTGAACCAGCTCCTTGTGGAGTCTGCAGATCATTTAAAGCAAGTTCCCTCTGAGCTGGCTGACTCTGGTGTGTGCCACAGCTAAATCCCCTTAGCCCTGCAGTTCTGCCTAGGAGCCTCAGCCAGCACGGAAAACAAGGCTCATGTTCTGACAGCTGTAGCTGGAGAATCCAGCAGTGGTTTAGCCTCTTTTCCTGTGGTGTTTTCTGTACTTGGGTCCCAAAATAACACTTCTTTGCCTGCCTTCCACGTGATGGAAAAGTTAAGCCTCTGCCTTTGTGCATCCTGTGCTGCTGCTGTTGCCAGCGGGTCAGACATCCTCATCCTGTTTCCTACCAAATGTGACTTCAGGGAGGTTTTCACATGGCAGCAGCTGCCTATCTACTGCTGTTTGCTGTGCTGCATCCCTTCTCTGCTCCTTCCTGGCCTGACTCTGTCCTGTTCATTGCTCCTGTTTGGAAACTAGAACAGTTTTCCTTCCCCATTCTGGGATTTCTGAGCTGCTTGGCCTCGCAGCACCATTGGAACACTTTCCTCTCTCTCTCTCTCTCTCTCTCTCTCAGCAACAGCAGAAGGTGTGGTTGGAAAAGTGCCAGATCCCTCTTACTGGGCTGCAGAACTTATCCCAGATCTGCTTCTTGTAGACATTTGTGAATGCTCTCTTCAGGTCTTTCCTTGGCTTAGTGTTTCTGATTGCCCAGCATTAGGCTGGAGCAGCTACTCCATTCATCCCCATACCAACCCAGCACTGCCCCATGCTGCTGGGAGCATGACCAACCTCTAGCAAGCAGCAGCCTACCTAAGAATAAGCTTGCTCCTTTTTGGGACTTTTTTTTTCGTTTGTGCTCTTTTAGAAGCTTGGGCAGACAGCTAAACAGATTTAAGTTAGGCTTCCTATAGCAGTTACAAAGTCCTTTTCCGTTAACCAGGAGCTAGCACAGGAAAGAAACAGGGCTAACAGTCCTGGCCAGGCAGGCCCCTGACTGATCAGCTGGTACAGTGCAGTCAGCTTCCTGCAGCAATTTTGCTGTGCTGTCTTAGAAAGCTGTGGATTTTTAGGCTGAGGCCCTTCTTTTGGGGTGCTGCAAAGCAGTGAGAAGGCAGAGGGGGGACCAAAGGAGTGGTTCCACTGTCAGCTTCAGCCCTGTAACCGCCTGCAGTTGGCTCAAGGTCGGTAAAGACTCCCACTGAATGAAATGGGAGGATTGTCCTGTGCAGTCTCGGCAAATACCAGGCCTAGTTAACCTCTCCCAGGAGCTTTTCCTTGCCCCCTAGTGCCGAGGAGATGGCAGTGATGTGGTGGTTGTTTTTCAGGCTGGATCCTTATAGACCGTTGTGGGAAGCACTTTGGCACCATCCTGAACTATCTCCGAGATGACACAATTGCACTGCCAAAGCACAGGCAGGAGATCAAAGAGTTGATGGCAGAAGCCAAGTACTATCTCATTCAAGGCTTGGTGGACATGTGCCAAGCAGCCCTGCAGGTAAGGAGCAGAGGTAGCCTGTAGAGGTTTCTTCTTGTGGGTGTTTTGGTTGTAACATTTTACCTGAGAGAAGCTTGACAGAGTATTCTATGGCCTTAGAATGGCATCAATTAGTGCTGCCTTCTGGGGACAAGAAATCTCTCTCCTGTGTCTCAGAGGAGCAAATGAAGGTAACTGGTGTGGTTGCCATAGCAACACAGAGCTTCTTCCCTTGCATCACAGGATTTGGGAACATGGCTGGAGGGGCTGGAGAAGACAGCAGCAGCAGATGTTAGCTTTAGCATTTCTCTCTTGGGTTTATTTCTTCTCTTTCTTCTTTCTTTCAAACAGGACAAAAAAGACTTGTATGAGCCTGTCTGCAGCATCCCCATCATCACATCTCCAAAAGAAGAGGAGAGGCTGATAGAATCATCAATGAAAGTAATTGCTTTCCACAACTATCCAGTGAGACACAGACACTTTGCTAGATGTGTTGACACAGAACTTAACTTTTCTCTCTCTTTGTTTTTTTTTTCTTCTCTCAATAGCCTGTTGTTAAGCTGCTTTACAATAGAAGCAACAACAAATACTCCTACACCAGGTATGTCAGTGTTTTCCCCACTCTGTTGGAGTTTCCCTTTGCCTGTGGGAAGTGGAGGAGGATGTGGTGTGGCATAACCTGAGGGTTCTGTTGGGTTTTGGGGTTTGGGTTTGTTTTGGTAGGGTTTTTTTGCTTAAAACAGTGCTCTGCTGTGGATCTGAGTGCAGTTATTCTTGACTGATGTGACTCTAATTGGGGGCAGAACACCACAAACTATCTGTTGCAGTCTAGAGTTCAGTTGTGTGAGAAAGCTGAACAGAAACAAGGGCCAAGAGGTAATGGTGAGGCCATCAACACTGGCCCAGACTAGAGAGGACTTAGGTAATGCAGCACACACTGGTAACCAGAGCATCACCTCCTCAGTGCAAGGCTAATGCATTAGATCCCTGCCTCATCAGTGCTGCATGGACCTCTGCCAGCACTCCTGCACTCTGACCTGCACAGCTTCTTCATCTTCCAGTGCCTCTGCATGAATCCATGACTGGGTTACAAAGGAAGCTGCTCAGGAACAGCCAAGTTAGGGCCCTGCAAGAAGGCCCTGCCTTTCCTTCTGTGCAAGTAGCATTATTTGTTTAGTTTTATATTGTCACTGCCATGATCCCTTCGTTATAATACTATCAGAATGGCTTTGGATTTTCCCAAAGCAGTCATTGAAGTGATGAGAACAATCCCTGATGCTGTGCAGCATCCTTGCTTTCAGCCTTTCCAGTCAGAGATGCAATCTGGGAAGCTCTGTTCTCTGGACAAGCTGATTGTCTACCTGTCAGAAAGATGGATTCTAACAATCATGGTGCTGCAGGTAGTCAGGCAATGCTACCTGTGGGAGTGCTGCAGCACAGCCTGGCTTGCAGCAGAGTTCAGTCAGTATCTGTTGGGCTCCTTCAGCTTAGGGCAGGATGCTAAAGCAGGCACAGAACAGCACATTAGTCACCCTGGGTCTGGAAATGCAAATGTAGCAGTAATGAGAGCACAGAATGCTGATGCCAGGGGGTGCTGCTATCTCAGCTAGCTGTAGAGTTCTAATTATTCCTTGTGCATGAATCTGCATGCTTTGGTGGTGTTCAGATGAGGCACCTTTATTTAAAATCCTACACTGGCTGCCAGCAAGCAAAGATTTTTTTTTCTGTATTTCCCCCTCCTTATATTCCTCCTAATCAACAGCATAAAAGGAGCTGTCTCAGTCACGTTGTCAGTGTGGCCTAAAAACAAATGCATGAAGACTTCTACATCCATTTCCCAGCTCTGCCACTTGGTAGAGGCTGAGATTGCTCACTGGCTGCACCTCAGCTTGCTTTACAAATGATTCCTGCAAGACCTTGCCTGGTTGCACATCCTTCTTCTTATTTAGCTGTGGACAGAAATACTTCTCAGGTGAAGTATTTGATGTTGGGCCCAGTCCAGCAGCCCAGTGTCTGGATCCACAGATATTTCAGAGCCTCTTGCAGCACTGAAGGTGCTGCATACAAAAGCATCATGTCCTGTCTTGCTCAAAGGCAACATTTGGCTGTGGTGGGTTGAAATTACCCCCAAAATAAAACCACCAGACTAGCTCAGGAGGTTTGGAAGCAAAATGAAGCTGTATTTTACAAGCAAGCCAAAATGTAAGAGCATAAAATACACTGTGTATGTACAAAATACATGGTTTACAATTCAGAAATGAGAAGGTGCATTGGACTCTGTGGGCTTGTGCTGTTAGTGAGCTAAAGGAGCTGCAGGTAGCCTGGGATTTAATTGTCTCGAGCATCAGTCAAGAGGTAGTCGTAGGTAGTTGATGTAATGGTTTGGCAAATTGTGCTGTGGTTATTAATTACAGAACTTGACCTCTAAAGGCTGGTGTGTGTGCTCGTGGGGCCCACAGCACCTTATTTGTGTCTGAGATTGGCTATTGCCCTCTCTTTCCCTGGCAGCATATGGCAGTGAGTCACTGCTTGTTTGTATCCTGCCGGCGGAGCAGTGCTGGGCGCGGGGCGGGGACAGGCAGTGCCTTCGGTGGAGGGGGCCACACAAAACACCTCCTGCCTCTGTCTCTCTGTTGCAGTAACTCTGATGACAACCTGCTGAAGAACATTGAGCTCTTTGACAAGCTCTCCCTGCGCTTCAATGGCAGAGTTCTCTTCATCAAGGATGTCATAGGGGATGAAATCTGCTGCTGGTCTTTCTACGGCCAGGGCCGGAAGCTGGCCGAGGTCTGCTGCACCTCCATAGTGTATGCCACGGAGAAGAAGCAGACCAAGGTAGTGGAGATTTGCCCTCCTCTCTCTTACAGGAAACTGAATCAGGTTGATTAGACATTGCATGAAGGCACAGATTTGGTGTAACTTAAACCAAATTGCTCAGGGTGAGAACTGTTGCTGCGTGGAAAGGCCTTGTCAGCAGCTCTCCTGAGCAGTGCCTGGGGTTGCTGGTGAGTGACACCTGGATCACTTGGCCAGCTCACTGCTGAGGGAGCTGCAGGATGAGCTGGGGGCTTGCTAGAGGGTGCTGCATGCCAGACAGAATTCAGAGAAGACCAAACATGGGAGCAGGTTTGAAGAAGGTAATTCTGAGAGCATGTGCATTTTAACAGGTTTTAGTCTCTTCAAGTTGGTGGACTTTGTGTCCCTAAAATGCCTTTAAACTCTACTCCAATTAGGTGAAGTAAAGATCTAATTCTGACCCTAATTATGCCTACATATGTCTACTCCACTGCAGTTACTTTGTGCTGTGTTTCACTTGCTCTGATGTAATCCTTGTGTGTAATTGGACTAAATGGTTGTGTCTGGGAGTATAAATTTCTCCAGTGTTGGAAAACACATGACAGAGGAGAAGACTGAAGCTGATCTGTCCCAGCCTGAATAACTGAAATGGGGCAAATGGAAGCTTGAGCTCAAACACGATCTAGAAATGTGATATTTTTATTACCATTGTGCTTTAATGTGTGAAACTACAGAATAAGTGTTAGAAGAAGTCCAGCAGGAATGTAGGTTGCCATAATCAGCCTATCTTGTTCTCCACATTGCCAGTTGTTTTTCTCATAGTCTTCCTACCTCTGATTTTGGTGGTTACATAAAGGCTCTTGTTTTCAAGCAATGTGTATGCTAAAGAGATGAGTTACATGTGAGAAAATGGAGTCCTGGGTGCAGTTCTGGAGCCCCCAGCACAGGAAGGACATGGAAGGGTTGGAGCCAGTGCAGAGGAGGCCACCAAGATGCTGAGAGGGCTGCAGCAGCTCTGCTGTGAGGACAGGCTGAGAGAGTTGGGGCTCTGCAGCCTGCAGAGGAGAAGGCTTCCAGGAGAGCTTGGAGTGGCCTTGCAGGATGTGAAGGGGGCTGCAGGAAGGCTGGGGAGGGACTATTGAGAAGGTCTGGGAATGGCAGGACAAGGGGAATGGGTTTGAAGTGTGAGAGGGGAGATTGAAAGTGGATGTGAGGAGGAAGTTGTTTGCAGTGAGGGTGGTGAGACACTGGCACAGGTTGCCCAGGGAGGTTGTGGCTGCTCCCTCCCTGGAGGTGTTCAGGCTGGATGAGTCCTTGAGTGACCTGTGCTAGTGGGAGGTGTCCCTGCCTATGGCAGGGGGTTGGAACTGGATGATCCTTGAGGCCGCTTCCAACCTTCCCATTCTAGGATTCTATGAAAATAGGGTAGTGATTGGCATGCTGAATCTGCAGAGCTGCCCTAACTTCAGGAGCTAACTGCTGACTGGCAGCAAGGTGCCCAGAGTCCAGCATGAGCACAGAAGACTCAGAGATGCTATGTTCCATCCTAGAGCAGGCTGGAAGGAGGGGTGAGGGAGGTGAGCTGGTGGTGGGATGAGTCCTCTTAGGGATGAGGCTGCTTTGCTCACCTCTCCTTTGCACTTGGCTTACTCTTTGTAGCATGTCTGTGGCTCAGGTCACTTCTGGGCCTGCTGTAGCTCAGCAGCAGGAGATGTGCTGTGCTTTGCAGGTCGAATTCCCCGAGGCCCGGATTTATGAGGAGACCCTGAATGTGCTGCTGTACGAAACCCCTCGGGTTCCTGACAACTCTCTGCTGGAGGCCACGAGCAGGAGCCGAAGCCAAGCGTCCCACAGCGAGGATGATGAAGGCTTTGAGCTGCGGGACCGCGTGCGCCGCATCCACGTCAAGAGGTACAGCACCTACGACGACCGCCAACTCGGCCACTAGCTCCTGGGCTTTGCTGTCAGGGCCTGGCAGGCATCAGCTGGGCTCTGGAGCGATCCTCCTGGGCCTTCCTGGCTCCCTGTCGAAGCAAACAGGCATTTGTGCACCAGGCAGCACCGGAGGCCAAGGGCTCGGAGAGCCTGGAGGTCAGTTCTGCACCGTGGGCTTCACAAACAGACCTGGTCCCTTCTGCTGTCACAGCAGGAGTGCAGCTTGGAGCACTGATCCTGCCAGTTCCTGGTTGCTCTTGCCTATCAACGACTTGCCACTTGTCTTGCTTCCTGTGCCAAGTGCTGCTCTTCTGGAGCTGCTGTGTCTGGGGAAGCCTGTTGCACACAGCTGCCCTCTTAGGGCTTTGGCTGATGGAACTTGCAGTGTTTAAACCGAGATCCTGAAGAGGGGGGTGGAGAGAACTGCAACATGACTGCTCTCAGCAGGCACTACGCCTGGGAGCTCCCAGAAGTATGAAGCTGACCAGCAGTCAGGTGCACTGCATGTGTGACTCCCACCTCTGGTCCCCAGTACAAAGGCTGGTGTTCTGAGGTAGCTGTCATGAGTTCTGAGCAAGCTCTTGAAAAGAGGTGAGAGCCAATTCCTCCAAAAATCTCCCCTTGTGAGAAATGAGAAACCTTGAAAATGTACATAGCTGTGTAATGATTTGTCTGGGGAGCTGGAGAAGTTTGGTGTGGTGTAAGGAAATGTTTTCTGAAGGAAGAAAACTTGAGGAACAGCCTGTGGCAGGGTCGCCCTTGTTTAGGATTGTGGCAGCATCATCCTGTTTGTGTCAGCAGTGGCATGCTGGGGAGCTGGGTTTATGTTTCCTCATGTGACCTAAAAGTGCTTTTTGATGTCAAATTCCTCAAGCAGCAGAGCAGAAAAAAACAAAACAGTGACTGCAGAAGTAGAAAATGTTCACAAACTGAGGAGTGAGTTCAAGCTTTGTGCTCTGAGTCCCTTCCAGAGCATAGATGTTGAGGTGGAAAGAGAAGAGTCACAACAACCTTCTTCTGGCATGAAACTGCAAGAGGCTTTGGACACAGGAGAGAGGTCCCTGAATCCTCAACTGAAATAATCACTTTTATTCAGAGTGCTTGGCTGGGTGCTAGTGGTCAGGAGCCTTTCAGAAGGCTGGAGTCAAGGCTGCTCTGCAGGTTGGGTCTCTGGAAGCTGTTTCAAGCTGAGCATGAGAAACTGTCACTGCATTTTGACTTCTTTGTTTGTTCCAGCTGCAGGTTCAGGTTTTACCTCTGTCACAAATGGTTAGTTCCACCATGGTGACTCTTGAGCTGCTTTGCCCAGTGGCAAATCTGCCTGTAGGTTTTAGAGCAAATTGCTGCAGAAACCTGACAGGAAAAGAATCCCAAATTAATGCAGTGAAGTCCTGAGTGGAATGAAGGGAGTAGATGGTTTGGCAGTGACAGGGGAGGGAAGAAAAATGTTTTTTTCCACTCATTTAGGCTTTTGAAAATGGAGTTGTTGAGGCTGGGTGAGAAAACACTAATGGCTTCAAACCGTCAGGATTTTACTGGCTGGCCAGGCCTCCACAGGCAGTCACTTAATTCTCCTCACATTCAGGAGGCAGCATTGCCACAGTGCTGCACCTGCCTGCTTCTGAAAGGCCTCTTCAAAAACTCCAAAAACCTCTTTTCCCTTTCTGCTGCTCTCTGTAAGCTGTTGTTTTCCAGCTGGTGGTTCTGTTGTGCCACTGAAAAGAGAGCTGCTGAGATTTTTTGACAAAGACTTTTGTTTGGTTTCTTCCTTACAGTCCCACCAGAGTGTGATGTGAGCCTTTTTCCCCTCCACTGATGTTGTTTAAATTCCACTGTGCTGGGTGTTTTGAAGCTACCAGCAGAGCCTGTAGTGACAAAGTCTTTGTGCTCTACTTAAAAGCTTCAAATTATTCTCCTGTACCTTTTTTTTTTTTCCCCACCTGCCATTTAAAATTCCTGTGTGGCACTTCTGAGTCTTGGCAGAAGTGTTTGGGTGTTTTTTTCTTGTTCCTCTCCTAGTGAATGTTCACAGATTAAATAAATGGTGCTGGGAGCCCTGCAACATTGTGTTTTACAAAACAATTTCTAAGCAGAAAAGCATCACCTTTGCATTTCTTTTGCCTGGGGAGAACAGGTATGAGGAGGAGTGGAAGAGGAGTGCCATGTCCTTGTGCTTCCACTCTGCAGGGGGATTCTGTGCCCTCAGGATTCATAGTGTGAGTTATTACACTGTAAGCAGCAGAGAAAAGCTTCTGTTTTGGTGTGGTTTGCTTTTCCCTGTCTGCCCTAGCCAACAAGTAGTATTAATTGGAAGATGAGATTAATCTTGGAAGCAAAGTGTTTGGAGAGCCATCTGGGTTGTGAGAATCTTCTTTGGAAGTGCAAAAATAACTTCTTGATTTGTGTGGAATGTGAAATATCAGTGAGACCTGTGAGCAGTTGTGAATGGGGTTTAAATATCTACAGGTAGCCTTTCAGTTTCACCTTCTGTCATTCTCTTCTCTGTCCTGGGTCTGGCCACAGAGCCTCTGCTTTCAGATCAAGATGTGACTTGAACTGGGATGCAGTTAAACAGTGCTTTGCCACTGCAGGCAGGGCACTGTCAGCCTGTCACTTTACTCAGCAATACTCTAACTGCATGAACACTAAGTTCTGTCTGTCACAAGAGGTTCCAGAGCCATGGCTTTGGACTTCTGATAAGATTCCCAGGATGTGGCTGAGGGATCCCAGTCGAATACTGTGACTGACAGTTGTAGAGTTGCCTCCACTGCTGGGCAGGCAGGATTGGGAGAAATCAGGAGGAGTGTTCTGGGAAGTGTGCAAGGTTAAGATAAGTAGTGTTGGAGATCCCTTCCTGGGTGGGGCTCCTGTGCTTGGGTTCCTGAGGGAATCTGGAGGCCATTTCTTAGCTGGGTGTGAAGTCTCAGTAGGTGTGAATGCAGGCAGGGCTGCAACCAGCACTTCCACAGCTCAGGACTGAAAGTTTGTTCTGATCAAGTGAGCTTCAGCACTGGGTCCTGTCTGCAGAACTTCTCTGGAACTGCTCCAATCCATTCAGTCTCCTTTCCACCCAAGTCATGGCATTTTGATTGCTGTAGCCTTGGTACTCTTGAAATACTGTAGTTTTGGTGTAACACATGCTTTCTGTTCTCATCTTCATCATCCTTGACTTCATTAAAGGCTATTAATGGTTTTGACAAGATCTTTTCACCACCTGGTGTGATGGAGAAGCAGCACTGTGAAGGGTAATGCAGAGATGAGCTCCAGCATCCTGAAGCTGTCCACTTGAGGAGGGCCAGCAGCTGTGCTGAGTGTCCTCTCTGCTGGCTTTGAATACCACAAATTACAATGCCAGTTCAGACAACAGAGACTGCTAATTAGATGCATTTCTCTGTGAGTTAGGGGACTTGCAATGGCTCCATGCACAAGGCAGCAGCAGTGCATGTGTTTGCTGCTGTGCCTTTAGGAGGAGGAAATGCCTCCTGGCAGGTAGAGTGTGGATTCTAACCTCAACAGCTGCATTCTTAGCTGCTGGAGCTCTTTTTGTCCTCTTCACTCCTGAACTTCTGCACATTCCAGTGGGGCATGAGCAGGCTGAGTGAAGGCATTGCCTGCAGCCCCATGCAAGGGTCCCTGTTCTGTGAGAGGCTCCTCAAAGAGTACCAGACAGCTTCAGTCCTTCCACAGAGGCCAGTGTGGTTCCTGGAGTGAGTGTTGGATGTTCCACAGCTTTTCAGTATCAGTGTTAATTAGGCAATAATGTCAAAAGAGAGAGTTCTGCAGGGGAGCAGCCTCCAGCTGCCTGATAAATGCCAAGACAAAGCAAATGCTTAACCTTCACCTTGACATTTAGTTTTTGGAACAGAGCAGACATTTATCCTGTCATAATGTTCCATTCCAATGACTTTTTATCTCTTGCACTCCTTGGTTAAAATATAAAATGCCTGGCTGAGAGGAGGAGGGCTTGGGAGGGGTTGGTGCTGTGCTGTTACTGAAAAGCTGCATTCTGCTTGGAGCAGGCAGCACTCCTTGTGTGCTTGATTGGAGGTTTGTTTTTTCTTGAGTTTTTTGATGCTCAGACAGAATTCCCTCTAGGAAATACTGACGAAGTGTACCTGAACTGGATGTGTCTGGGCCAGCAGCTCCTGTCTCAGACAGATGATATCCTCTGACAATCCTTGGGGTGACATTTTTACAGCTGAATTTCACACCATTCATTCCCATCAGGAGAAGTGAGGTTTTCCTGGGGGATGAGCTGGCACCAGTCCTGTTTCCAGCTTTGCCACTGCCTGGGTGACAAACAGCAACTCACACTTCATGTGCATAATTTATCCTCCTCTCTAATAAAATGGTGGTAAGATCCTCTCCTACATCTGCAGGATGTCAAAGCTTCATTTGTTTAATAATAGCAAAGGACTTTGGATTTCTTCAATATTTTATATCCAGAAGGGAGCAAATCTGATTGCTGATCTCCAAACTGACGTTCTGTGATCCAGCTGCTTTCTTACTGCATCAAGCTCTGGTTTACTTTTATGTCCAACTTCTGAGGGTCAGCCTTATGGATAAAATAGTTAATGCAGTAACCACATTAGCTCTTGATTTAAAGTGTTTTCTCTTTTAGCAGTGCATTAAATGGAACACTAATTTGGAATAAAGTGTTTATTTTGTTTTCTGGCATCTTTCTCCAGCATCATAACTCTTCTTTTTTTTTTTTTTTTTTAATTCTTTGTACTTTTGTTCTGCACTGGGGCTCTGCAGCCTGCAGAGGAGAAGGCTTCCAGGAGACCTTGGAGTGGCCCTGCAGGATCTGCAGGGGCCTCCAGGAAGGCTGGGGAGGGACTATTGACAAGGTCTGGGAATGGCAGGACAAGGGGAATGGGTTTGAAGTGTCAGAGGGGAGATTGAAAGTGGATGTTAGGAGGAAGTTGTTTGCAGTGATGGTGGTGAGACACTGGCACAGGTTGCCCGGGGAGGTTGTGGAGCACAGAAGCACCCCACGTGATCAAAACTTCTTTACAGCGAGGGTGCTGGAGCCCTGGAGCAGGCTGCCCGGAGAGGTGGTGGAGTCCTGCCCTGGAG